>CAUYRH010044026.1:0-10697 GCA_963574655.1 Perodicticus potto
TGCCTGAGGTCCCAGCTGCTTGGGAGGTGGAGGCAGGAGACTCGCTTGAGCCCAGGAATTGGAGGTTGCTGTGAGCTGTGATGCCACAGCACTCTCTCCAGGGTGACAGCTTGAGGCTCTGTCTCAAAAAAAAAAAAAAAAGAAATTTTTTTTTAATAGATGTTTATTTATTTATTTATTTATTATTTTTTGGTTGCAGCCATCATAGTTGTTGGGCAGGCCAGGGCTGGATTCAAACCCGCCAGCTCAGGTGTACCTGGCTGGCGCCCTAGCCCGTTGAGCCACAGGCACCAAGCCTTGCTAAAAGAAATTTAAAAATAAAAACAAAATTTAAGAATGTGTTTCCTTTATGGGGTATTCCCAGAGAAATCTCCAGAGATAGAAGCACCCATTTTATTGGAAAAGTTATAAAGCAATTAAAGAAGTTGGGTTTTTTCCTTAGTGTAGATCTTTTTTTATTGTTTTTTTTTTTTTTTTTTTTTTTGGTGTTTTGGCCAGGGCCGGGCTTGAACCTGCCACCTTCAGTATATGGGGCTAGCACCCTACTCTTTGAGCCACAAGCGCCACCTGATCTTTTTTTATTGAATGGGCAGGACATATGCTGGTGATGTTAGTCAGGAGACTCATGTCCTTCATTTTTAAGAGTGCTCTTATTTCTTCACAATTTTTTCCTCAGGTTTTTTTTTTTTCTCTTCTCTCTGGGGCTTTTTATTTTTTGTTTTTTAACTTTATTCAAATTAATATGAGGGTACAATATTTAGGTTACATTGTTCTCTCTTGCAGGGTAAATAAAGTTCCATTTGTAGAAGAGCCCCTCACTCAGGGCGTGTGTTATACGCCCTCGCAATAAGTAAGTTGTTATGAACACAATGGCATTACCATTGTCCCTATCACTCTTAGTCTTCTGGAAAGGTTGAAAGGACAAATGGCAACTTAAAACTTAAATCGGAATAGCCGGGTGCTGTGGTGGGTCCCAGCTATTCAGGAAGCTGAGGCAAGAGGTTGCTCAGAGCTATGAGGCCACGGCACTCTACCCAGGACGAAAGAAAGAAAAAGCTAAAATTGTCTCTGTCTCAAAAAAGAAAAAGCTAAAATTGTCAAAGTTAACTGAATCAATTGGATTGCCTTGGTTAAAGGTATTACTATTGGCCTTAACAGTCGCAAACCAGTGGGGTAGGGGGATAAGGGACATGAAAAAACAAACAATCGGCTCGGCGCCTGTGGCTCAATGGGCTAAGGCGTCAGCCACGTACACCTGAGCTGGCGAGTTCGAATCCAGCCCGGGCCCGCCAAACAACAATGACGGCTGCAACCAAAAAATGGCCAGGCGTTGTGGCGGGCGCCTGTAGTCCCAGCTACTCGCTTGAGCCCAGGAATTGGAGGTTGCTGTGAGCTGTGATGCCTCGGCACTCTACCCAGAGTGACAGCTTGAGACTCTGTCTCAAAAAAAAAAAAGGAAAAACAAACAATCCCTGAAACCCCCCCCCCCACATTGGTAGGCGACTATGGCAATCGACTCTACCCTCAATGGAATATATAAGTTGACCCCTATGAAACAGTCACTGAAAGGCCTGTGCCCCAATAATAGAACTACGTGAGTCTACCATTCTTAAAAACTCTTGACTTGACTCACCTGTGTAAGGCTTTAGTGAATTATGTCAAAACACATTTTCACCAGGTCAAATAAGCCCTTCATGACCCACCAACTGATGACAGCCAGGCCTTTCATGATCCATAACTCAGAGATTGGTCTTTTGGAAACGGCACTAGAGAAAGAGCATCCTTAAACTTCATTGGAAAGGACCACACCCAGTTCTTCTCTGCAGCAAAACTTCAGGGCCTCAAGTCTTGGATCCTCATGTCATAGCTCAAAAGTGTCCCTACAGACTCCAGGAACTGTACATTTGTTGGAGACCTTAAGATAAAGAAAACAGGGACTTTTTTTCCCAAAAGTAGATAGTGTCCTAGACATGGCCAACTTTCCCAAGATGATAATCAAGACTACTCTGCCATCAAGAAACCATTGTCCTGGAGGCACCCGTAGCTCAGTGGGTAGGGCACCAGCCACATACACCGAGGCTGGCGGGTTCAAATCCGACCCAGGCTAGTTAAACAACAATGACAACTGCAACAAAAAAATAGCTGTGCGTTGTGGCAGGCACCTATAATCCCAGCTACTTGGGAGGGTGAGGCAAGAGAATCGCTTAAGTCCAAGAGTTTGAGGTTGCTGTGAGCTGTGATGCTACGGCACTGTACCCAGGGCAATACCTTGAGACTCTGTCTCAAAAAAAAAAAGAAAAGAAACCATTGTCCTTTCCTTTTCTCTCCCCCCTCATTTTCTGAAGTCCTAAATTTTCCTATTTTCTATAGGAAAACTCATTCACATAATTTGTGAATGACCTTAGCCAAGGCTTAAGGGGAAAAAAAGCACTTATTTGGTTTACAAACATAAGCTTGTTTTCACTAAGAAAACATTCCACTGGGGTTACTGGGACTCACTCTTGGTGTTAGTGGGGTACTGATACTAAGGATTTGAAACTAATTGATAGCCGGGCACCATGACTCACGCCTATAATCCTAGCACTCTGAGAGGCCAAGGCCAGTGGATCCAATGAGCTCTGGAGTTCCAGACCAGCCAGAGCTAGAGCGAGACCCATCTCTAAAAATAGCTGGGTGTTAAGACAGGGGCCTATAGTCCCAGATGCTCAGGAACCCAAGGTAAGAGGGTTGCTTGAGCCCAAAAGTTTAAGGTTGCTGTGAGCTATGATGTCATGGCACACTACTGAAGGCAACAAAATAAGACTCTGTCTCTAAAAAAAGAGAGAGGGAGAGAGAGAAAAGAAAAAGAAACTAATCTATAAATTGGAGACAGCAGATCTTGGACTTTTTGGCCAACCAAACTTTGCAGGGATTCAAGTGGGTATATGTTGACATGAGTGATAACATATATGTTCAACAAAAACATTTAATGGAATGTCATGCAGCTTTAGGTCTCATTTGGGGCTTATGCATGGTGTTGAACAAAACCCAATGTTGTAGTTATTTTTCCTCTGATTTTGCTACTACAGAAATTTAATTTAAAAGCTGGCTGAAGATAGCTGGGCATAGGTGGCCTGAGCCTATAGTCCCAGCTATTGGAGAGGTTGAAGCAGGAGGATCGCTTGACCCTAAGAATTTGAATCCAGCCTGGGCAACATAGTGAGATCCCACTGCCACCAAATATGTTAAGGAACTTTCTCAAGGGAAAGGAAATATGATTCATTTAAAGCAGTAACTAGCAGTTGGTTTGCAAGCATCTTAAATGGTGGATGGCAAGCTTGGCTTTTCTTAGGTTACCCAATCTTCTCCTAGTGAGTCTTAAGGTTACTATGACTTGTGTTAATAGGTTAATAACAAAATTGGATACCTCTTTTTTTTTGTTTTTGCAGTTTTTGGCCAGGGCTAGGTTTGAACCCACCACCTCCGGTATGTGGGGCTGGCACCCTACTCCCTGAGCCATAGGCACCACCAAAATTGGATACCTCTTTAAATCAGAATATGTTATAGTGAACTATGGCCCTTAATTAGCAACATACTCTGAACAAGGACTATGACCAATTGAACTTAAGTACTGTTGAATTGCCTATATTGCCTGAACTTTGACTTATTTGGATCAGTTTGGCTCATAGGGGCTCCTGTTAAGGAGTATTCTTTGGTCTTTTGGTATTAACCCCCCGATAGTCACTGTAACAAACCCTGGTGCACTGTGTCCTCTCAAGTCTTATGTGTTTGTATGCAACCATCCATCGACCGTTAAGCACTTTTTTTATGTTGTGTGATTTTTTTTTTTTTTTTGTAGAGACAGAGTCTCACTTTGTCACCCTCAGTAGAGTGCTGTGGAGTCACAGCTCACAGCAACCTCCAGATCCTGGGCTTAGGCGATTGTCTTGCCTCAGCCTCCCAAGTAGCCGGGACTATAGGCGCCCGCCACAATGCGCGGCTATTTTTTGATGCAGTTTGGCCGGGGCCGGGTTTGAACCTGCCACCTTTCGTATATGGGGCCGGAGCCCTACTCGCTGAGCCACAGGCGCTGCCCATGGTTGAGCACTTTTAATACATCAGTAAGAACATAAAGAATTATTCAACTGACGTGACTTTGTGACTTGTGAATTTCATATTGAGACCAGATAAGGCCATTTATGGTGGTGATAGAGAGTGACATCAATGCCCAAGGTTTTGGTTAATCTTTCGAAAATTGAGAGGCTGACCAAAAAGGAGGGAATTATTAAATGAAAATAAATTTGGCCTACGGTGACTTAAACACAGAGATGTACTTCTCTGTGCTTGAGTCCTCATGGAACAAACTGCAACCTAACTTAGTGTAGAAACTAACTAAAAGCCTAATTTAGGAATATATTTTCTAACAAATAGCTGAGTCTCAGCCAATCACAGCAGCCTAGCTTCAGTCAATCACAGGTGGCCAATTGATCAGACCATGTTCAAATAATACAACCATCAAACTGGGATTGATTGAGCCTTCTCTGTATCTCACTTCCATTTTCTGTCAATAAGTGCCGCCTCGTCACACTGCAGGCTGGAATTCTCTGAATTGTTCTGGTTTGGGTTTTTTTTTTTTTAGAGACAGAGTTTCACTTTGTCGCCCTTGGTAAAGAGCCGCAGCGTCACAGCTCACAGCAACCTCCAACTCCTGGGCTTAGGTGATTCTCTTGTCTCAGCCTCTCAAGTAACTGGGACTACAGGCACCTACCACAATGCCCAGCTATTTTTTTGTTGCAGTTTGGCCGGGCCTGGGCTTTAACCCGCCACCCTCAGTATATGGGGCTGGCACCGTACTCATTGAGCCACAGGTGCCGCCCTAAACTGTTCTGGTTTTAAGGGAAGCCTGATTCATGCATCATTGTTTGCTCAAATCAACTCTGCTAGATTTAATTTGCCTAAAGGTTTTTTTTTATTTAAACGGGACTGTGAATTTTCCTTCAATATATGTATGAGCTTTTCTTAGGACATATGCTTTACGTACATCCCACAGATTTGGACATGCAGCAATTCTGTAATTTCTGTAATTCCTTAGACCCAAGAGTTGTAAAGTATAAGGTTTTTAAGTTTCCAGGTGGAAAATTATGCCAATTATAACAATATTGCTTCTCAAATCTAAAATTCACTCTTCATTGCCTGCTCTGTGAAAATGAATATGGGCCCTTAAATATTGTTCCTTTGCCAGCTGGCACAATATTTAGCTTTAACAGTAGAGGGCACTGGAGAGACATTGCAGAAAGAATTCTCTTATGCTCACTTTCTCCTTAGGTTGCCACAGCATGGGTGATTTTCCAGGGCCAGGTTCCTGCAATGCATGCTGCCCCTCCAGTGCCTGGCTTTTCCAGCAAAAACTTCTCTAGTGCGGCTCCCTCAGTACCTGTGCTGCTCCACACCAGGTTTCTGCAGTAATGGGCAACATCTCCAAGGATCAGATCCTGCAACCAGCAGCCTCCCAGACCTGGTCCCTCAGGGAGTGTCATAGCAGAATGGCTCTACTATGCTCTGATGCATAGCCAATGGCTTCACTGAAGAAGGCATACAAAAGGCAAAGAATCCCATGGAAAGATGATTAATATCAATAGTCATTAGGGAAATGAAAATTTAAACTACTGTGAGATAATACTATATGACCATGAGATACTACTATACAACCAAGTGAGATGCCTCTCTAAACAGTTTTTCAGCGTAATACAGGGGTGACTCCCAGAAACTTCCACTGGTGTGGCACAATAGGAACTTCTCTACCACTCACCGAGTCATGATCATGTCCCCTCCAACAAGGTCTAGCTCTTAGTTCCAGAGGTGCCCTCCTCTTTAAGGGCACCATCTGAGCCCCAAAGGTAATGGTGGCTTATGATTTGCTGTTGCTCTGTTCTTCCGAGTTCCTTTCTCTCTTCCATAAAATCCAAATAATACCCAATACCAAAATTAGACAAAGACCTTTACAGAAAAAAAAAAAATCTATAGACAAATATCCCTACTAAACATAGATGCAAAAATTTGGAACAAAAATTTAGCAAATGGAACTCATCCTTATATAAAGAGAACAATATCATATGATTAAATTGAGTTTATCCAGGGACTTCAAGACTGGTCTAATATTTGAAAATCAATCAGTGTAATTCACCATAATAACAAACTAAAAAGGAAAAATCACATGAGCATCTCAATAGATGTAGAAAAAGAAAGCATTTGGCAAAATCAAAATGCTCCTAATTAGGAAAAAAAACTCTCAGCAATCATTAAAAAAAAAGCAAACAACTCAATTTTAAGATGACCAAGATATTTTAACAGATACTTCACTGAAGAAGGCATACACAAAGCAAAGAATCCCATGCAAAGATGATTAACATCAACAGTCATTAGGGAAATGAAAATTTAAACTACAATGAGATACTACTATACCACCATGAAAATTGCTAATATTGAAAATTGATGGGGGCGGTGCCTCTGGCTCAGAGGGTAGGGCGCTGGCCTCATATACCGAGGGTGGTGAGTTCAAACCTGACCCCGGCCAAATTGCAACAACAAAAAAAAATAGCCAGGCATTGTGGCAGGCCCTTGTGGTCCCCAGCTACTCCGGAGGCTAAGTCAAGAGATTCGCCTAAGCCCAGGAGTTGGAGTTTGCTGTGAGCTGTGTGACGCCATGGCACTCTACCGAGTGTGATAAAGTGAGACTCTGTCTCTACAAAAAAAAAAAACAAAACTGATCCATACCAAGTGTTGGAGAGGATGCAGAAATGAAGTTTTCATGTACTACTGGTAGGGATGTAAGAGGTAAAACCACTTTGGAAAACATTTTGGAAATTTCCAGAGGGAAAAAAAGAACTGAACACTCACCATATGTTCTATCTATTGCATTACTATATTACTAGACATTTATTCAGGAGGAAGGAAAGTATATGTCATACGTAGATTTGTACCTCAATGTTCATAGCAGCTTCGCTTGTAATCACCAAAAACTGGAAACATCCCAAATGTCCAAGAAGTAAACAAGTTTGTAGATCCATACAATAGAAAACTGCTCAGTAAGTAAAACAAGCCCTCCAATATGGTTGAAGCTCAAAATAATTATGCTGAGTAAAAGAAGCCATACCAAAAGGAGTATATACTATAATGATTTCATTTATACAATTTTTTTTAGAAAATGTAAAATATTCTATGGTGACATCAAGCAAATCAGTGGTTGCCTGAGGACAGGGGGGATACAGAAGGGAAGGACTGCCAAAAGGGCACGAAGTAACTTTTAGGGGTGATGAATATGTTCATGATCTTGATGGATGTTTATTATCTCAATGATGTATACATATGTCAAACTTATAAAACGATTCATCTAACAAAATCATGCCAGCGGCTGACTGGAGAATGTATTGGAGGAGGAGGTAGGAAAAGACGCAGGAAAGCCAGTTAAGAGGGTCTTCCAACAGCCAAGGTGTGAGATGGTGGTGGCAGCAGAGACAGAGAGCCAGTAGGGAAACGCATTTCATGGATAGAGTAAAGAGGACTAGATAACGGACTGGGTGTGGGAGACAAAGAAGATGGAGAATCATCAGTAACTCTTGGATTTGGGGCTTAGGCAACTAGGTGAATTGTGGTCCTATTTATAGAGGATAAAAAAGACTGAAATAAAAACAGTTAAGCAGAGAGTGTGGAGAACTGAAATTTGTCCTGGAGAGAATTCCATCTGTGGACCAGACTCCATCAGGAAATATTTAATGTGTGAGTTAAAAATGCTGGTTCCACCCAGCGCGGTGGTACCTGTAATCCTAGCACTCTAGGAGGCCAAGGCGGGTGGATCGCCTGAGCTCAGGAGTTCAAGACCAGCCTGAGCCAAAGTATTATTTTAGAGACCCTGTCTCTAAAAATAGCCAGGCATTGTGGCAGGCGCCTATTGTCTTAGCTACTTGGGAAGCTGAGGCAAAAGTTTCACTTGAGCCCAAGAGCTGGAGGTTGCTGTGAGCTATGGCACCATGGTACTCTACCGAGGTTGACAAAGTAAGACTCTGTCTCCAAAAAAAAAAAAAGAAAAAATGCGGATCTCTAGGATCCACCCCAGACATACTGAACCAGAAATTCTGGGACACTGTAATTGTAATAAGCTCTCCAGATGACTGAAATCCATACTAGAGTTTTAGGGCTATTGGACCTCATCCTCCTTTCTTTTTTCTTCTTCTTTCCATTTCTTCTCCTCCCTTCTACCCCCTTGCCAATTCTCCTGGGAGAATTAGCTGAGTAAAGAAGACACTAAAGATAGAACAATTATAAACATACAACAATCTAAGAAAAGAGCCCCAAAACACATGAAGCAAAAACTATTAACATAAATGAGTTCAGTGGGTGGTGCCTGTGACTCAAGGGGTAGGGCGCCAGCCCCATATACAGGAGGTGGCGGGTTCAAACTCGGCCCCAGCCAAAAACTGCAAAAATAAATAAATAAATAAATGAGTTCAGGAAAGTTGCAGGATACCTGATAATATGCAAAAATCTACTGTATTTTTATACATTTGCAATGAACAACTCAAAAAGGAATACAACAAATCCAAGTACAACAGCATGAAAAAGAATAAAATACTTAAAAATAACACGAAACACTAGACTTGGACACCAAAAACTATAAAATATCATTGAAAGAAATTTAAGACAAAAATAGGTGAAGGGCGGCACCTGTGGCTCATTGAATAAGGCGCCGGCCCCATATACCGAGGATAGTGGGTTCAACCCCAAAATCCTAGCTGCCTTACTATTATTATTATTGTTATTAGTTTTGCAGAAATGGATAAGCTGATCTTAAAATTCATATGGAACGGTAAAGGACCCAGAATAGCCAAAACAACTTGAAAAAGGAGAACAAAGTTGGAAGACTCACATTTCCCAATTTCAAAATTTACTGTAAATTACAGTAATCAAGATAATGTGGTACTTTCATAATTAAGACATAAAGATTAGTGAGATAAAATTGAGACTCCAGAAATAAAACTCTTAACATTTAAGATCAACTTGTTAACAAGGATGTCAAGATATTTCAATGGGGAAAGACTACTCTTTCCAATAAATGATTCTAGGATGCTAGAAATCCACTTGCAAAAGAATGAAGGCAGATGTCTACCTTACACCATATATAAAAGTAAGTTAGGGTGTTGCCTGCGGCTCAATGAGTGCGGCACTGGCCCCATGTGCCGAGGGTGGTGGGTTCAAACCCGGCTCCAGCCGAACTGCAACACAAAAATGGCCGGGCGCTGTGGCAGGCACCTGTAGACCCAGTAGCTTAGGAGGCTGAGACAGGAGAATTTCCTAAGCCCAGGAGCTGGAAGTTGCTGTGAGCTGTGAAGCTGTGGCACTCTACTGAGGGTGATAAAGTGAGACTCTGTCTCAAAAAAAAAAAGTAAGTTATTTGGCCAGGCACAGCGGCTCACACCTCACCAGCTCACACCTCATCAGCGGCTCACCAATCCTAGCACTCTAGGAGTCCAAGGGCAGTAGATTGCCTGCGCTCAGGTGTGTGAGACCAGCCTGAGCAAGAGCAAGACCCTGTCTCTAAATATAGCTGGGTGTTGTGGAGGCAACTATAGTTCCAGTTACTCAGGAGCCTGAAGCAAGAGGATTGCTTGAACCCAAAAGTTTGAGATTGCTATAAGGTGTGATGATATCACAGCACTCAACCCAGAAGGCCTGACTGAGACTCTGTCTAAGAAAAAAAGTGATTTTTATGGCTTGGCACCTGTGGCTCAATGGGCTAAGGCGCCAGCCACATACACCTGAGCTGGCGGGTTTGAATCCAGCCGAGGTCTGCCAAACAACAATGACGGCTGCAACCAAAAAATAGCCGGGTATTGTGGTGGCCGCCTGTAGTCCCAGCTACTTGGGAGGCGGAGGCAGGAGAATTGCTTGAACCCAGGAGTTGGAGGTTGCTGTGAGCTGTGCTGCCACTGCACTCTAGGGAGACAGCTTGAGGCTCTGTCTCAAAAAAAAAAAAAAGTGATTTTATGCTGTATTTTGTTACGCACACCAAAAAAATTGACTCAGTGTATCAAAGACCTAAATGTAAGAGCTAACACTGTAAAATCTTAGAGCAGTGGTTCTCAGCTTTCCTAATGCCACGACCCTTTAATACAGTTCCTAATGTTGTGGTGACCCCCAACCATAAAATTATTTTCATTGCTACTTCATAAATGTAATTTTGCTACTGTTATGAATCGTAATGTAAATATCTGATATGCAAGATGTATTTTCATTGTTACAAAGGGGTTGCGACCCACAGGTTGAGAAACGCTGCCCTAGAGGAAAATATAGGTGTAAATGTTCATGATCTTGGATTAAACAATAGGTTTCTTAGCTGTGAGCCCCAAAGCACATGCAACCAAAGAAACATAGGTAAAATAGACTTCATTAAAATTATCCGGGCATGGCTCAGCGCCTGTGGCTCAATGGGCTAAGGCGCCAGCCACGTACACCTGAGCTGGCGGGTTCGAATCCAGCCTGGGCCCGCCAAACAACAATGACAGCTGCAACCAAAAAATGGCCGGGCATTGTGGCAGGCGCCTATAGTCCCAGCTACTTGGGAGGCGGAGGCAGGAGACTCGCTTAAGCCCAGGAATTGGAGGTTGCTGTGAGCTGTGATGCCACAGCACTCTATCCAGGGTGACAGCTTGAGGCTCTGTCTC
>CAUYRH010044027.1:0-22578 GCA_963574655.1 Perodicticus potto
TTGATTTGCATTTCTCTGATGATTAAGGATAGTGAGCATTTTTTCATGTGTCTGAAGGCCATGTGCCTGTCTTCTTTAGAGAAGTTTCTCTTCAGATCCTTTGCCCATCCTGAGATGGGATCACTTGTTCTTTTCTTACTAATATGTTTGAGTTCTCTGTGGATTCTGGTTATTAAACCTTTGTTGGAGGCATAACCTGCAAATATTTTCTCCCATTCTGAGGGCTGTGTGCTTGCTATACTTACTGTGTTCAGATGTCTAAGATACCTGAAAAGTCATGTTTTAATTGGTTGAGAAAAGAATAACCAGACATTCACCATCATCTTAAAATCATTTGACAGAGTCATCTGCTCTTTGGTTCAGTTCTCCTGTTCCCTCACCATTGTCTGGTACTGTGGGATGTGTGAAGGCAAATTTCTCAGACACCTTAATAGCTCCTCGTTCTTTTCTTTTTCTCTGATGTTTCATGGAGTTCTTTATCTTTCCGACCCTTCTTCTGGGATGCTGATTTCCCACCCAGCTTTATTGCTAACCAGACACGGGTGTGTTTCTTCTCGTCAGCAGAGATTGCTGTCGTTCAGAAGGTGCCACCACCCCACTTGGGGAGTGGGCCCCTTCCCTTACCTGGCTGTGCAATCCAAATGATGGACGCCTTCCCACTCTCAGGTGTTTTCACTTGATTCCGCTACAAACTCTAGCCCAGGGAATTAAAAATTGACCAAGTCCGGCCTATTATGAAAGTTGTTTCATTTTTGTATTATGATTATTAGCTTACTAACAAAATCCCTTCTGCAGATCATACATTCCCCTGTGGGCCTGGGCGCATTCGTCTCCCTTCTCCATATAGCATTATGCACATGCGCTGGGTGGTCACACATTCACAGGGGTAAGGAGAAGAGCATGGCACGCAGAGGATCCCCGAATCACCTTTCACCACAAACGAGCATCAGGAAGAATTGGAAGCATTACTTTTTCATGTCTCTGCATTTGTTCTTTCTTTGATAGTATATAAGTTTCAAAAGAATTGCAATCTGTGATCCCGTGCAGTCATTATATCCGAGCACTGATACATAGCTGGCTTTGGAACCCATTTCCTCCCTGACGTGTGGAATATTTATTCTGTGTATGAAGACTTGAAGAGGGGGCTGCTACCTTATAAAGCCTTTGACATTATTTATCAATGCTTTCCCAACTTGGGTCCCTGTGTGTGAGAGAGATGTTTTGCTTTGTTTAATTTGCGAATAAAACGCTATCATGACAAAACTACTCCAAAATTGAAATTGCTAAAATGCTAGGAAGTGACCGAGGCAGATGGTTTCATCTTACCATGCTGTGTCCTTCCATGGCTCGCGAAGGCGCAGCTACCCTCTTCTAGGGTACGGCCATGATTCTTTGCCGATCCAAAGCATGGACTTCTGACGTTTCGATTAGGCTTTTGTGTTTGGTCACTGTATTAAATCCAGCCATTTATTCCTTTCCACTTAAATCGTCTTCCATGTAGCAGGGGTGGAGAACAATTCACCGTGTCTGCCATGAAAAGGCCATTATCTTATCTTAGCAAGTCCAGCCTTACAGAGATGGTGAATCATGACAGTTCAGATGAGAAATATGGAACTGTATCAAAGAAGGCGAGATAGCGGAGTGAGGCAGTGATGGGGCCTGTGACAGGGGAAGGTGGTGAGTCCATCAGCTGCGTCAAAGTTGAGCAGCCCTCCCTGCGCCTGGCCTGAGGGATCATTTAGCAGACAGGCTGACGTTTGCAGCCGGGTTCCCCGAGTGTGCTCTCCCTGTGATCCTATTGACTTGTAGCTTGTCAAAATTACTCAGGAGACCTCCTTGTTCCATACTTTTTGGTCCCAAATCAAAGCACCTCCTTTTAAATTTTTATTTTGTTTCAATAAATAACAAGAAACACGGTGACACTGATTCTTCATGTATATTTCTGAGGGCGGGCCATTGTGTAGAAACATTTGTGCTTTCCTCTGAATGCTGCCTTCATTGCACGGCGAGATGGATCTTCTTACTGGGGGAGAGGCCACAAGAGGAGGAAAGAGCTGGAGTCAGCCGTCTGGCTCTCGGGCATCCAGTGTCTGATCCAGAAGCGCTCGTGAGTGCTTCCTGTGCTAATAGCTGCTCAGTGGGTCTCCAGCAATGTCAGGAAGAACCAATACACCGATGAGAAAACTGAGACCCAGGGAGGTGAGTCATGTGCCCCCACCCGCAGGCTGGTGTGCACACACAGGGCAGAGCTCTTCACCTGTATAGCAGCCACCCTGGGGACTATAATGTCTTTTAATTAGATAACAACAGTATAAAATGCGTGATTCTACAGTAAGGTGTTCTAAATCCTCAGGTAGCTTGATGAATCATCCACTGTGCATTCAGGCACTTCCAAGGAGCTTTCTGTCCTCTCTACGTGTCCCATCACTTATCCCCATTGTCAACTTCCATTGATTCACCTAGACTCAGCCAATTTTTTGTTCCCGTCTCTTTTACTTCCTTCCTACCTAGGCTCCCTGCTCCAGGACCTTCTTCACCCACACCATCTTCTGCCTCATAGAAGTCTCATCCTAAAGTCCCTTAAGCACCGCGTTCCTTTCAGAGTCAGTCACTTGCATATGGACACAGCAGTTTAGATTTAACCACACGTTTCCCCACGCATTACGCTCAGAGGAGCTCTGATAAATGTGTATCACTCCATTTCATAGATGAAATAACTGAAAGTGGGTGACTGAATTAAAAGCCCACCGTGATAGGGCTGTTACATAATAGAATCATTGTTCTGCTTTAAACCGTAATGAACCACCGTTTTCTATAGTCTGAACTTTTACTGGGGCTTTGAAGCTCGGTGAGTAGCCCCAAGTTATGGTTCTTATTTTCTGGAGTTTTCTTGACTAAAATTGAGGAGTTGCACAAGGGATTACACCCGTCCTCCTCCTGCGAGGCGGATTTGCAGGGCTTAATCTATGCCTGGTCCCTTTGCAGCCCTGCCTTGAAGCATCTCCAGTTCTCCCCTTGGTTTTGTGTAACACCTGTCTTAGAGTGAATATACCTTTGTCTTTCTGCTTCTAGAATCCAAGCTACTGGAGGGAAGTTCTAAGTCTTTTTCATTTTTCTGCTTCCCACAGCACTTACTGTAGGGCTGCGCGTAGGATAGGCTGGATAAATACCTCTTAAATAAATTCAACAGGGATTTTCTTTTTGTCTCCCCCCCCTCCTTTCTTTCTTTACACTTCCTTTTAAAATTTTGTGTACTCATTTATCTATCTAGTATTTTTTCTTTTTTATGTTTACATAAACATGTGTTTTTTGGGTTTCCACTTTTTCCCTTCACAAAATTAAAAAGGCTTACAGTTTAACAACAATAACAATATTTAAAGTAAGGACTAGAAATAAAAATCTTGCAAAGAACAAACAAAAATAAGTACATTCAGAAAAGAAATCAGATGATTGCTGCCACGATGTATTTATCTATTTATTTTTAAGGGCTTTTGATTCTTTTCCTCCAAGGTAGATTTATACTATTGAAAAAGAAAACTTGGCTTCTGAAATTAAACCAAACTTCTGTAACATTGTATCTGATTTTTAAACAGTCCATCTTTGAAAATACCAGAGGGTGTTTATGTGTGCAGATTGATAAGGCAATACAGTTTCCAGATAAATACTCATGGCTGTCAGTGTATTTTACTGCTTTCCTCATGGAAATGTGTTACTGTCATTGATTTTGAAACTAAAAACAAACAAACAAACAAACAAACAAAAAAATACATGCTACATGGGTCAGAATGCTGTGCTACAAAGAGCCAAGTTTTGTGGGCAGACAGGATGGAGTTGAGATTCTGGTCACAGCAGTATGCTGGATGGGACACGCTCTCCAGCCCTCATTTCTTTACCTGTTGTTAAGTGAGGATAATATACTGGCACACCTTGGCAACACTGTGGGTTTGGCTTTAGACCACTGCCACAAATTATTGCAATAAAGCTTGTCACACACATTTTTTGATTTCCCTGTCTACCACGTCTTAGCAATTATGAATTGGGCTGCAATAAACATTCTGGTACAAATATCTTTATCATGATGTGATTTTTGGTCTTCTGGATATATATATAATAAAGGAATTATAGGATCGAATGGCAGATTTATTTTAAGATCTCTAAGTATTCTCCAAACGTCTTTCCGAAAGGCATGTATTAGTTTGCATTCCCACCAACAATGTACAAGTGTTCCCTTTTCTCCACATCCACGCCAACATCTCTGGTTTGGGGATTTTGTCATGTGGGATAATCTTACTGGGCTTAGGTGATATCTCAAAGTAGTTTTGATTTGCATTTCTCAGATGATTAAGGATGGTGACCTGAAGTTTTAAAGGTGATTTGTAGAATAGGAAGATCTTATATAGCATAAAAGTGATCAGCATCCATATGTTTTTAACGTGAATGAAATACAGTATGAATTTATCTTGTTTTAAATGATATGTTAGTTAAGACAAATGATTTGCCAAGTTTGATGGTTACCACAGAGATAATACCTAAGTTTTTTTAATCTGGATTGTTGTTTGAAATTTTATTGAGATGTTTTCAAGTCAGGGCAGTTAAAGGATTCCAATAACTGAAGTTGAGGCAGATCTGCACACTGAGAAATGTATAAAGGTAAAAGTTTAAAAACTTTCCCTGTAATGGAAAACCAAGCTCCAATTTGTGGCATTTGCTGTTTTGTGTGGTATAAATTCACCAACCACGGCTGACGTCAACCTCCCGACATTATGCTGCAAAATAGGAAGCTGGACGAAGGCGCATACAATGTGCTTCCATGAGTAGGCCGAGCCGGCTCTGCTTACCACCACCCCCTGACTTGTACCTCTAGATACCAAAAAAGAGCAATTATTTTGTAGTTTCTTTTTAATAAATTACTTAGAAGGGATCAATTTCTTTTTCAATAAACACTTACAAAAAGTGACCAAATGGCACTTCCATAATCACAATATCCATTTTGCTAGGGGACTTCCCTCTCACTGTCTTTGGGAAAGCCCCCACACGGCAAGAAACTGAGAGCCACCTCAGGCTGACAGCCAATAAGAAATAGTCCATCAGGGCAAAAGGCTAAAGGAAGTTAATTCTGCCAGCAGCCATGTGAGCATGGAGGCCGATCCTTCCCCACTTGAGCCTTGAGATGAAACTGCAGCCCAGATGGACACTTTGTCTGTAGCTGTGCCCAGAAACCAGACAAGTTGTATCCAGATTCCTGCCTTCAGGACCTATAACATAGTAAGTGCATGTTGTTTTTAGCTGCACTTTGTGTTAATATTATTACACAACTATAGATAATTTAAACAATTTACATGGTAATTACTATGTGTCAGACACTATTCCAAGACCCTCAAAAAGGTTTATACTTTTAGTCTATATAGCAGAGCCCTGGCTTATTTATTAACCTCACTTTATAAATTAAAAAAAATGCAGGTACATGGTAGTTATATAACTTGTCCCAGTTCATTTAGCAAGCAAGTGGAAAAAATAGGATGTAAAACCTATTCAGCTGGGCTCTAGAATCCATATCATTAATCTCTAAAACACTTGCAATGTTCCCATGACAACCTTAATGAAACTGTTAGCCTAACCTAACATGTCCAAACAGAATATATCATAACATGCTTCGTTGTAAAGATGGCACTTTGCTAATAGGTTTGCATGCTCCCTCATCTGAATTCCACTGAGGAATTTTCTCACAAACATTGCCAGGAAATTTTATGCTTCCCGGCAAGCTCAATCAAACCAAGAAATAGGATTCCTTAATTGGTTAGACAAGGGAGAGTTAAGACTGACTTTAGTCTGCCTACAATCTGTTTATAACATAGTCAGAGAAGAAATCTCTGCCAGAAGACAATTTAAGCAGGGTACTGTAAATATTTCAGCCAGAATTAGGTAATCGTTTCTCTGTCTTAACTATCATATTCCATAATGTCCATTCCCCACTCAGACTAAACAACCCTGATATTGCCAACTGTTAAAATAAGTAAAAAGGAAAAATTTTCTTGATCTAAAAAGTTATCTTCATAGAACTAAAAAAATGACAGTTGATTAGAAAATAAATGTCATATTGCCACATTATTGTACCACATTATAATATTGGATATAAGTTGCAAGTATTGTGGTGCTGAATAGTGCCAGTTCTAGATGAGAGATGGGAGGCTTTCTTAATTCAAAGACGCTAATCGATTTCATGAGTCCAATCAGATGTTTATCTCTATGAATAAAGTGGCAATCGCATTCCTATTATACCATTGAAATTGCCTAAGTTATTGTATAATGTAATAAATACGGCTAACATTTAAAATATAGAAATGTAACAATGTGTTTGTGACCTCATAAAATTCACTACACGTCCATTCTTCCTTAGCATTTAATGTACTTGAACCACAATTTCCCAAGCCCTGAATGTCTTTTTATGCAAGTATAGATCTTCACACATCACTTGAGTCCAGTTGTCACCTATGTAATTACTGGGTAAACCAATTCTATGCTATTGTGTCATGCTCCCCACGACTTCTTTACCTCTCACATCTATGTCTATTATGACAATTTGGTATTTTGTAATGATATGGTTATTTGTATGTATCATCTACCAGGCTATGACTTCCAAAGTTCCTATCATGGTCATCTTTTAATTCTCTGGGTCTGAGATATAGCAGATTTTCAATGAATTTTTTTTTTTTTTTTTAGAGGCAGAGTTTCACTTTATTGCCCTCAGTAGAGTGCCGTGGCATCACGCAGCTCACAGCAACCTCCAACTCTTGGGCTTAGGTGACTCTCTTGCCTCAGCCTCCCAAGCAGCTGGGACTACAGGTGCCCACCACAACTGACCCAGGTATTTTTTGTTGCAGTTTGGCTGGGGCTGGGTTTGAACCTGCCTCAGTATATGGGGCTGGTGCTCTACCCACTGAGCCACAGGTGCCACCTTAAATATTTATTTTATGAGTTAATAGATTGGTTAAGAGATGATATCCTCATAGAAAAGACATGCCCCTGTGCAAATAATTCCTTAGTATTGTTCAGTTTACTGAATGTTAAAAGTACCAAATAAGACACTTGTATAAAGTAACTGTCCTTGGATTTGCCACAATAGAATGATATTATTTGTCTGGATTGTCAGTTGTGACAGACAAATAAAGTACTAAATTCTCTCAACTTTAAGATTCAAAAAAGATACTTTAGATACGAAAAGTCAGCCTACCTATGTCTTACCAAGAAATACCTTAATTTGTATCAGTATGCCCACCATGAGTATATTTTTTCATTATCTTTTGTCACTTTTAGGAAATCCTTCAGGAGAAGCAAAGAGATCAGAGAAAGAAAGAACAAAGAGCACTATATAAGCCATTTATTCAGATAGAGCCACTTCCCTAACACTCGCTTCTCTATCCATTTGAGGATATGCATCGATAATTAAGTTAAGGTTATAAACAAGTTACATTCAGTTCAAAACTTGTCCATACACAATCTGTCCTGTTAGAAAATATTAACCAAGATTCCTATCTCACAGATGAAAAAAATATCAAATTTCCAATTGTAACATGGGTGGCTCTGGTGAACTTTGGTTTCATTCACCATGAATAAAACACGTTAAAGGCTGATTTTCACATCCAAACAATTGGCATTATTTTATATTTAAATTCTTAGACCAGGCATGGTGGCTCACACAAGGTGGCTCATTCCTGGTACTCTGGGAGGCCAAGGCAGGAGGATTGCTTGAGCTCAGACGTTGGAGAGCAGCCTGAGCAATAGCAAGGCCCAGTCTCTACTAAAAACAGAAAAACTAGCTGGGCATTGTGGTGGTGCCTGTAGTCCCAGCTCCTAGGGAGACTGAGTCAAGAGGATTGCTTGAGCCCAAGAGTTTGAGGTTGCTGTGAGCTATAATGCGATAGCACTCTATTCAGGGTGACAGAGTGAGAGTCTGTCTCAAAAAAAAAAAAAAAGGAAGAAAATATATTTAAAAGTCTTGACATCACCTTTTCAGTTGATACCACTTATTTTTCCCAATTTATAGCAAATGCCATTAGGAAGGTAACATTGCACACTGTTGATTCAGAATGCTCACCTTTCTTTTCTTCCTTGTGCCAATGTGTCAGTCAAGAAATGTAGCTCTAATGTCAGAGGGGGGATTGGCCTTAGGGACTCCTTTCCTTCATCCCATATGGTGGCACAGTGGAAACGGTTGACATGAGAAACAAATGTCACCTTCTCGTATTGACTGACTGTAGCAAATTTGCTAAATTTTCAGTTTGTTGTCACTTCTCTATTTATACTACCTAAAAATTGCTTCCCTTTTGTAGTGTCCAATGGAAATATTCATTCTTTTGTGGTTATTTTTGGTTCTTTAAGAGAATTTCCTCATGTATAATTCCCTGGTCCTACAGACCTGGGTCAGGTTAAGGTTTCTTTCTAAGCTACTCAGATCAACTTCTACTATGAGTCCACTGAGTCAGTTTATTTTGGCTGTATAATAAACCACATAAAACTTAGTGATCACCTCACATTATTGGTTCTTACAATGACTACAGTTATTACTAGTCAGTTCTTCTCGTAGGGGTTAGCTTGTGTGATCTTTGTCTAGGTTGTGCCTCTGTACTCAAATTGCAGATCACCTGACCATTGGTAATTAAGAATAGCCCTCTTATGAGTTTGGGAGTTCATTAGCTGAACCACTGGAGCTCTTATATATGTGCTTTTATTTTGTTTTTTTTTTTTAACCAGAATATTAGCCCAGATTTATTCACATGGACATCCAACTTTTCCAAGTACCTTTTAAGATGGAACAAGTCCTACTACATGAGAATTTTTCCAGACAGAAGACTACTTATTATGGCAAGACAATTCTACCTAGACCCCTCGTGTCCCTTTCCCCAATATTCCTAAATAACTAAGTTGAGGAGATACATGATGAGCAATTCAGAAGAACTGATAAAGGGTGGCACCTGTGGCTCAAAGGAGTAGGGCACCAGCCCCATATGCTGGAGGTGGTGGGTTCAAACTCAGCCCTGGCCAAAAACTACAAAAAAATAAAAAATAAAAAATAAAAAACAAAGAAAAAAACGGATAAGTACCTAATTCTTAAAATTTAGTATACACTGGTATGTTCTCCATTTCTCTTTTAACTAACTTCCTTACATTTAAATTATTTTAACTATGTCCGTGTGTGTATACACACATATGATTTTATATAGTGTATTTTCATATAAATAGTTTAAGAATGTGGTAATAGAAGAATTAAGCAGACCTATGAATTGAGTTTATTGACCAGCTTGGCCCTTTGCACTTTTCGGCTTTAACAATGTAAAAGTTAATCAGTTACTGTTCGCATAGTAAACACATTAGAAATAGGAAAGAGTTAGAAAATAATAGTGAAAATGAGGGCTGTTAAGACAATGGAATCTTTTATAGACACAGTATCTGACTAAAAATAAAGCTGGTAAAATTTACCTTCCCATCTTCCTAAGTTGTTGCTGGAATACAACAGAATTAAACTAGAATTATACAATGGGGAGACATCTTTGGTATGTCTAGGACATTCCACTAAATTTAAAATTAAACAAAACACTTATAAATTACACACGGGCCTGTATAAAAAGCACACCCAGTAACAGCAAATATTTTAATTGAACCTATAGTATGTCCCTGTTATGAATACTAATGTTTTTTAGTGTGTATTTCTTCCATTCAGTACTTGTATTTTCAGTCTATTGTTCTTAAATATAATATAGTGATATTTCCCAGCCCGCTCATTTATTACTTTTGCTTTTCTGGTTTCATTAAAACATTTCCCTTTACCCTAACATAATGTTTAGCATTTTTCCTTCCTAGACCTCTTTATGTTGAAAATCAGAACTCAGGTTAGATATTTTTTTATTTTTAATTATGTGTATTTCCTTGGTAACCTCAATCAGTATCACGATTCCATAAGCCATGTTCATTTCCAGTACTGTAAAGCTACATCCCTTGACCTGCATGCGCTCATGAATACCAGACATGTGTCTTCACGAGCATTTCAGTCTCTCTCCTTAGATGTTTAGTAGACATTTTGACCCCAAAGAACTTCAGATAGAACCCACCAAATCTCCTCCTTCCCCAGCATTCCTGATAGTAGATGATAGAAATGCCATTGCTTCATTTGATCAGAGCAGAAATCATGGATTTTCCTTTGCTAATACTCTGCCTCTCACATTTTACATTCAAATTTGTGAGAGAAAAGTGAAGCTGTGCATTACACATGGGTGGTGTGGCTCGGGAGGGGAGGAACCCAGTGAGCCTCCTGGAGCTGCCACCCCGTCTGGGCCCTCTGGGTACTTGGAGTTCTAGTCCGGCAGGACCTGGACCTGATAGGAGCAGGCTGAGCAGCCTCCACCAGGTGCTGTGGTCAGGGGAGGGGGCAGTGGTAGGGCTGGTAAGGTGGGCTATGGCCTGCAGGGCAAGGGCCGAGGCCTGAGGCCTGGCTGCACGGAAGGGCCTGGAAGCCCACACAGACCCCAGGGACCAACCTGGCTGCCTGCGTGCTAAGTGGTTTCAGAAGCTCCCACCCCATCAGCCACACCATTTTAATAAAAAATAGCCCAAATTTGGTTAGGGCAGCATTCTTAGCCTGCTCCCTGCCCTATAGTTGCCTTTTCATTTTGAACCGTCTTAGGCCCTGAAGAGTCCAGGCTGGTGATGCTTCAGCTGGTCCAACTCCTTTTAAAGCGTTGTTATATTTTAACGAATGTTCCAAAATGGGCATCCAAACATTTTTTCTGAGACTTCTATCTCTCTACTTTGAATGAGCTACTTTGCTGTGTAGGACAACACTTTTAAGATTCTCTCAAGACTTTTGTCCAGATAAAGAAGTCTCTAAGCACTTTATCAAGCCATTTGGATTTCTTAGCAAATTTTCTTACAGAAAAAGCCTTGATTTAAATTTTTGAAGCCCAGAGAGACCAGAGATGAGAAAGGTTTTACTCCTCCTAAATCTGTAATCTTCTTGACTGTATATTTTCTTGAAATTCTGCTTGTGTATAAAGTGTTTTCTCCGTATTTCTCCCCTACATTATCTCAAGATACACAACTAGAAGAGCCCAAGTGGCACTTTCAACATACAAGGTGTTTTCTTATCTATCTCTAAAAGTCCAGTAGGAAAATTTTTTAACTGCCAGTATCCTTAAAGTTGTATATTTTTGCCATTATTTTTCTGCTACTACATAGTTTTGATGCCAGAATTTCAGGTTCTTGGTCTCAGCCATTCGAAGAAGGAATCGATGGACCAAAGGAGTAGTGGCAAGTCAGGATTTATTTACAACAACTACAAGAAAAACCAAACCTCCAGGCAGAGAGGACCCAGGAGGGGAACAAGCTCTCCTGCTCCCTCTCCGAGGTCCAGCCGAGGTCTATGTTGGAGGAGAACAAGCTCTCCTGTTCCCTCTCCAAGGTCCAGCCAAGGTCTGCCTCTGAACTCTCTGCTCAGGGGTTTATTTAGTCCCTGGGGTTGTTTTGCTGGAACTTCTTCGGGTGTGGGTCTTCGTCAGTTACAGCCAGCTTTCCAAAGGAAGACCCAGGCCCTGGAAACTGACATGACATTGGCCAGTCAGAAGTGCCTGAGGAGGAGATAGCAAGGCGCCATCCATGAAATGTACTAGCCAGAAGAGCACGGGAAGGAGACAGCAAGGCGCCAGTGTCTCCCCTGCAGGTGTCCGGCCCTTCGAGCAAGCTGGTTCCCCCATTCCCCACAGCATCAGCACTGCCAAGGCCAAGGTGGCAGGTCATAGGGCCGCCTTGTCCTGCATCAGTTTAGTTTACACTTTTTAAAGATGCCAATTTTTCTCTTTTTAAAACTTTTAAACAGCCTGCCATTCTTTTGGCCTTTCAGGCTTCTTGTCAGCTCTGCAGTCTTTGTCTGCTGTGTGACGCATATGTAGGTGTTTTTTACACTGTTTGATTCCAATTTCTGTCTCATTTATCCATTGATGCATGAAAAACTGTCCCCAAGTGGAGTAGTGTCTTAAAACAACAATTATTTTATTGGCTCTCAACCTAATGAGTCAGCAATTTGAGCTGAGCTTACTCGTTAAGATGCAATTATCTGCCCCTCAAATTTGTCTGTTTTCCAACATGACCTTCCCCATGAATCTAGTGTGGGTTTCTGCTAGTCAGGCTGGTTGTTCTTTCAGTAATCTGAGTTGTCTCATATAGAAGCGCCTCATCGGAAAGGTAGAAGGTGTGTCAAGACCTGGACTTGAAAGTCTCAAACTTCCTGTTTGCTGCATTCTGTTGGTCAGTGCAGGTCACAAGGTGAGCGTAGATTTAAAAAAACAGACTCTGCTTGATAGGAGAAGCCGAAAAGGCACCTCAACAAGAAGTGTGATGCAAGAATAAGAGGAATCATTGCAGGCTTCTTTGCAAATTTATCACAGTTCAGAAATTCAATAAATGGATTCAGCCTTCTCTGCATTCTCTAATAACCTGAAATGGTTGCTTCACAATTCTAGAATTTAAAATTTATGGACATTTCAATGAAGTCATCAAATATAATTTGCAGAACCAAACTCCAATAATAAACATAACTTCATATTCTGTTTCAAAACTACTGAGGAATAATAAATAAAGTATAAATAAAATTAAATTTCAAAAGGCAATTTAGTTTATAGATTTCTAATTTTGTTTGTATTCATTATGAGTAAATTTCTTTTCCCAAACTTAGGAAAAAAAATGTTTTTTTCTTTTCTCAACTTGTCTGCTTTTTGTATTACTTAACCTCTAATATTTTTGCATTTGCACATCTTCACGTATGCTTTTTAACTTGAGCTTTCAATCTAGATGCATTAACTTTAAATGACAATAAAAAGAAAATTATTCTAGAACATTTAAAGGGCTCGTTGCTCATATTCTCCTGAGTAAATTATCTCAAGAATGGAGGAAAAAATATCCAATATTCTTAGTACTTCTATGAAACCTACTTATATTTACTCACTCTTTGTTATGAAAGTTAGAACGCAACTATAGCCCAGGATGAAGGAGAGAAATGGAGGGGGGAGGAGAGAAGGTTTGTAGAGGGAGGGTAAAGGGCAAGACCACACTTATTGAGCATATTGGAAGGGTGCAAGTCAAATCTGTCAAGTGTAGAACATAAATGTCTTAACACAATAATCAAGTAAATGAGGCGAAAGCTATGTTGATTGTTTTGATGTAACCATGTCAGATTATATAAAAAAAAAATCACACATTGTACCCCACATATGCATAAATGTATTCATGAACTATGTGTATTTGACTTAATAAAAAAATAAATAAAAATATTTCATTATAAAAAAATAAATCATGTGTAATTTAAAAATGTGTTATTTAATGCTAAGTATTTTGGACTTTGCTGCTACCTTTCTGTTATTGACTTCTAGCTTAATTCCATTTGGTCAGAAAGCAGACACTGTATAATTTCTATCCTCTACACTTGCTAAGGTGTGTTTTACAGCCCAGAACGGGGTCTGTCTTCGGGAACCTTCACATGTACTCGAGAAGATGTGTATCCTGCCGTTGTTGGCTGAAATCTTCTGTGAGTGTCAGTTAGAGCCAGTTGATGGTGCTGTTCAGGCCAAGCCCACCCTGACTGGCCTTCTGCCCAGATCTGCCCCCTGCTGAGAGAGGTGCTGAAGTCTCCAGCCACCATGGTGGATCCCGCTGCTTCTGCTCACAGCTCCTCCTTGTCGCCTTACATTTTTGTGGTGCTCTGTTGCCAGGTGCAGAAACATTACCTCACTGCCATGCAATTCCCCTCTTTGTTGCTGGTTACTCCCCTTAATCTTAATTCTGCTTGTATCAGATTGATATAGCTACTCTTTATCATTTTAATTTTGTTTTTTGGAGGGAAGAGCAATATTATTAACTTCTTAAGAGTATAATGTTAAAAATGCTTTTAACAATGTCTTATCTTTTACAAATATGTTACTGAGAAATATTTTAGAGATATATGAAGTCTGGGATTTGATTCAAAATAATTTATTAATAATTTAAAAATGAGAATTTTTTGCTCACTTTTCTTTACTATCATTTTAAGACCAATTTTCATATTTAGCTTTTACAAATGTTTCATTATTCTCTAAGAGAACAACTTAGTAAAAAGAAAAACCATTCCTTTGACCTTCCTTGTCATAACTAAATGAAAACAGCACCTTTCTACACACAAGCCATTTGCTCTTCACCAAGCACTTGAATTATGAAAAATGAGTGTAAGTCACATTCGATTCCATCCACACACAAACAATATTTTAAAGTTTTTACCAAGATAGCTCTTAGATGATACTGCAGAGTTCAGCTCAAATGAAAACGGAAATGCCGAATGCTATGAGCAACTGCGATAAACACATCTTCCATTTTATTATTCTCAAAGCTGTGAAGCCAAATCAGGGTAAATGATACATTTAATTTCAGAAACATGCCTGATAGCTTTATCATTTTTAAGAAAGATTATACCTAAAAATCACGTCTAGTTTGGATTCAGTAGATAATGCTGTACACTTTCCATAATATTTCTTTTGGAAAACGGTCTGAAACACAAACCTTTTAATCAAATGTTTATCCTTAAATGACTAAATAGATCACCAAACACAGCATCCTCAATCACAGGAAAATCAGAGAACGTCATGCACGGCCCCGACAATGTGCAGAAAGGCAAATACGTGGCAGCCCTTTTTCTAATGAAAAATATCAAAGTGGCTTAAAAAATTCCCCGTGGCCTTAAAATGCTCTAGTAATCATGCTAAGAAAAGAAAAACAAGCCCTTAGGAAACCTCAATGTCCTGCCGATGTCCACACCCACAGGAGTCCACAAACATCCCTATCTGGAGCTGACCGTTCCCATCAGCCCAGAAACAAGGGCCATGTTGTCGCTGCTGCCCAGAGAGATTAGGGCCACAGAGAATCCTCTCTGGAGTCATCAGAAGATGCACTTAGCAGTGACTGTCATCATTTACCCTCTTCATGAGTTTAATAAGCATCCATGAGGGTCCACTCTGTGCACGGCTTGTGCTGGGGAACATCAGGTCAGCAGGGAGCTTGTGAGGTGTCCATGTTGGAGGAGCCACAGCCCACGTCACAGTAGGCCTGGGAAGGGGCTGCAAAGCACAAGACCTCCGGTCAGGGCAGAGTGGGACGGGGCACTGGGTGCGGCATGCTGCCTCAGTGGGTCCCCGCTCAGGCAGCACCCTGGAAGAAGGTGGGTGGGGCCAGCAGGATCTGAAGCAGGGCTGCACCTGTCTCCATGAAGTCAGAGAGCAGGTCAGAGCTGGCTTCCCAGAAAAACACCTCAGAACCCAGTTAGACCCATGTAAAGTGAAATTCCCCAAAGTCGAATCCAGGTTTTAATCACATCAAAACAACATTTCATATTGACACCAGTCCCGGCTCAAGCAAAGACACAGATGGCCCCTTCTTCCTCCCTTTAGCTCTATTTGGGCCCTAGGGCTCATGATGCCTGCCCACTTGGGTGAGGGCAGCGCCCCCACTCAGCTGCCAGTCAAACAGCCAGAAACAGCCCCCAACACGCCCAGGAGTGATGTGTCACCAGGTCTCGGAGCAGCCCGCGTCCCAGGCAAGCCAACACATCAAGTTCACCCTCACACCACTAAATACAAATATCAAAAAAACTAGTAACTTCTATGTCTATTGCTTAAAAGTTGTTGTCCACTATAACTATTAAACTTTTTCAAAGAGAACTTTTATAGGTTCAAAATAATTCTGAATTGGCTTAAATTCTTAGATAACTGAACTCATATAATTATTTTAGAAAAGCAGCTTTCAATAGTTATTCAAGCATGTTATAAAATAATTCATCTTTACTTTTAAAAGATAATGTATGAATTGAGTTAACTTTTTTTTTTTTTGCAATTTTTGGCCAGGGCCCCCCGCCACTTCTGGTATATGGGGCCGGTGCCCTACTCCTTTGAGCCACAGGCACCGCCCAGGACTTGAGTTTACTATTTATTTATAACATGCCCCTAGGGAATTTTAAATTTACAAAAATCAAAGCACATTCAATTTTAACTTTTTTAACCAGAGAGATGAACTCAAGGATACAATAAAATTTCCTCTGAAGGGATATACACCTTCTGCACAAAGAAAAGAAATCAGCTAAAAAGTACAACAGAAGCTTTGGGACATCTAACTTTGCTTACTGGGTGAATAATTTTTTCCTTATGACAAAAGCATGGATTGGTGTGAGTTGGTTATAAAAAGCTATATGAAGACATCATGGTGAAAACTAATATTTTGATCTAATGAGCATGGATTCTTTGTTATCTTGTGGAGACTAATGACTTAATATTTGTCACAGGACAGTGATGTGAAGTACTAAAATCAAAAATAAAACAAACTATAAAATCTTTTATCAGATGTAAGCTAATAGGTCACACTGGTCAGGGGACTCTGCACAGGTGTGGACACTCAGCACAGCCTCGTTTCCCACGCAGCTCCCCTTTCTTAATGAAGACCTTAATTTAGGTCACGATAGATATTTAAATTAACTATTGAGTTTGCACTGGGATTTTAGAAGCTCTGCAATATAGTATACATTAAGAAGTAAAGGGAAGAAGCATCACAATTTACAATTACTACTTTGAGAAATAATAAAAATTTTATTATTTTATATACAAAGAACATTAGTGGCTTCAAAACAATGCAATGTTAACTAAGTTTTCTAAGTAAGATAATAGTGAGCAGCTACAGAAGTGCCCGCAGGAGGTTCCTGCACCTGTAAGGGTCGTCATAGCACTTACTCGGGTGTGTCTACACCTGCAGGGGTCGTCATAGCACTTACTCAGGTGTGTGTGCAGCTGCAGGGGTCATCATGGCACTTACTCAGGTGTGTCCTCACCTGCAGGGTCTTCATAGGGCTTACCCTTCATAGGGCACCTGCAGGGATTCTGTGACCACTGTTGCCAGAGGAGACAGCTCGTCTTGGCACACACAGCAGCACTTCTCTCTCACACCCCAGGAACACCCTTCCTCATGGCTGGCAGGACCCTTACTGCGGGCAGGCAGGGGCTGGTAGTCTCACAGCTTGGAGCATGTAAGCTGATAGACCAAAAGACAGTCTGTCCCAGATGCACAGGTGTGAAAAGAGCATTAAGAGGTATCACATAGGTAAAGTAGGTATATCTTTTTTAAACCAGGGATGATTAGGGATTCCTGGTATTGGGCCCTCACAGGCTCCTGAGTAGCAGCCAGCTGCCAGCCTGTTCCGTCCATTCCTGTGTGTGCCCCAGAGTCCGCCTGTGTGTCTCCGCTGTAATCTCTCTGTGGCATCTCAGCAGCACTGCTTTCCCCTTATCCATTGAAGGTTTACAAGCTGCAGAAATGCATACTTTTAAATGGGTTTGAAGTGGGTGTGTTAATAAGGGTGGCACCAGGGGCCTGAAGCTCTCCAAGAGGTGGGAAGGCAAGCAGGGTCTGGGCAGGTGCAGAGGCCTCCAGAAGCCTCAGCTATCATTTCACGTGTGTTTCCCTGCCCAGCTAGATGATAACCACCTGGAGGATAAAGAATGTATTTTCTACGACATCCGCAATTTCCAAAGCAACTTGCATATGTTAAGTACCTAACTGACATTTTAAAAACATACATCAGAAAATTATATATAAAAATACATATATAATAATAATCAAATGAATTACTCATTTGTGGAATAACTACAAATATTTTAATTTTAATCTAAAAAGTTACTGAAAGAAATGCTATTGTACTTTAGGAATACTCTATAATACTTAGCCATTAGTTACATACTTTAAAAATGCTAAGTGTTTGTTTTTCTAACATGTTCTATCTTTCTGAATTGACAAGGACATTTTCCTTAAACAACACAACCTGCGCCTTAATTGCAACAGTGCTACATCTTGTCTTCTCCACTAAAAGAATGAATTCTCCATTTAAGGAAGAAAAAAACATTCCCTTGCTAATGAAGCAGTCTTCCCTGGATTTTCTCAGGGTCACTGCTGGTCATTAAGGGTGTACAGGCTATTGAGGAGGAAGTTGCTATTAGGACCTACCGCTGGCAGACGGATTCCTTCCTACAGGTCAGGAGCTGCCCAGACAGCTCTGAACTCCTCCCTTTTAAACTAATCTTGACAACCTCATTCATAAACATTTGCTCAATTTCAACTTCTTCCTGGGAAGTACTATTATTATATTTAAATTTGCACTGTCTGTTACTCAGCCTAGTTCCACTCACATAAGGTGGCATCTTTTCAAACATTAAATGATCCTGTTGGAGCCCATAAGAAGAATGGCTGAGGACCCTACCAGGCCCTGCTGTGCTCAGGCCATGAGGTCACAGAGTCCACCCTGCCAGTGGGCTGCACCCCCACTGCTGCCCCAGCCCAGCAGGCCTGTGGGGAAGGAGAAGGGGCATTTGGAAAATGTGCAATTCTCTGTATCTCTCTGACTCTCTCTTTCTGGGGAAAAATCCTAAAATTTTCCCTGCAAATAACAAAAACAACCTGTAAATGGCTCCATTTACAAATATGCCTTTTGGCAGGCCCCTTGTGTTTCAAGCCCCCAGGTCAGTAAGATTTGCTGCCCAGAACCTCGCAACTTCCCGGGGGGAGGCTGCTCACTGGGTCCTTGGGCACTATCTGTGGTGGGGGATGGCTAATCTTGTTTTCTCTGGACAAACAGTTGTGTGAGGCCTTGTGGTTATTTTGTGTCTGGAAGGAGGGTGGTTCTGCCCTTTCTGGGTGGGAAAAACAAAAACAAAAAAGGGAATGGATCAGTGAAAAGAGAAATGGCAGAATCACCCTCCTTGCAGCCAGGAGGTGACTACCAGGCCTCCCACCATTTGTTTGTCCAAAGAAGACAAGTCCTTGACCAAGGACCAGCTGAGCAGCCTGCTCTCTGTATCCCGCCAGCATGCAAGACTGAAAGAACGACCATACCCACCCCTACCCCTTACTTACAACACTATAAAATCTCTGCCCTGGGGGGTACTTACCCGACACTGATCGTGGGGTGTGTGCACTAACAGGATTTCTCCATGAGCCTGCGTGCCTGGCACTCCCCTCAAACACGCAATGGTGCTCACTCTCCTCACACAATATCCACTCACCTCTAGAAGCACCCCTGACCCCTTGGTCCAGAGGCATATTTGAAGCATCTGTGCCCCTCTCCCCCACGTCATCTGCAGTAATTGAGGAAAATCCCCTTTGCAGGCTCCTTAACAAAACCAAAAAAATGTGCTTTCTCCTTCCCCTCTTTTTTCCTTAACTTTGCTTCTCAGAAAAAGAACAAGGAGGTTGAGTCTCAGAACACAATCCTTCTCCTCCATGGGTATTCTCTTTCTCCTCTGTGGCTCTCTGAGCGTCCCTGTCTGCCTCCATATCAGTACTTCTTTATCGAGGTACATCGTTATGGGCATTCAAGATACAGGCAAACATCTACAGCAATTCACGGAGCAGTGAGGGCAAGAGGCACCCAGCAGGGTTAGGGTTAAGGTTAGGGTCAGGGTCAGGGTCAGGGTCAGGGTTAGGGTTAGGGTTAGGCTCCAACAGGTGAAACTGGTCCACAGGCCCTTCTAGAAGCCGGGGTAACTGTTCACTTAAGGGAAGCAAGAATTAGTAGAAAGTCTACTACAGAAAAAGCCCAATTTCTAACTGAAGTTCTAGTATACTGGTTTTCCATCAGTCTGTTTCTCTCCTAACATAAAATTATTCAGTACGTATCCTCCGAAGGTAAGAGCAAAATGACCTGGTCTGAGGACAGGGCAGTGACCCTCCTGGGCTGTCCCTGCCTGGCACCAGTACAGGAGCACAGGCAGCAGGGCCCATTGGTATGACCTGGGCCGGACCCAGGGACCTGTCCTGACCACCCAGGCGAGAAGAGGCCCCTGTGAGGGAGCAAAAACGTGTCTGAGAGCTCACACATGCCGCCCTGTTTGAGGGGAAGGAAGTATCTGAATTGCAGAAACTGCTCTAGCACACAATACTTTCTATACCTGCCAAAAAGGGAAAAGATCAGCTGGGCTTTATGCTTGGTGAAAGCAGGCACACAGGTCTTGTAGAACCTTCTCTGGTGGATCCTGATGAGCGTTTACTGTGGAAAATGCAGTCGCTGCAGTGGAGTCAGGCTGCCTTCTTCGTGAAGAGTGTATGTGGGCTCCTAGGGACCGGACTGTGCCTAACAATGAAAGTATTAATATATGCGGGGATTTCTAGCGACAGAAATCTGATGACTGAATTTTGTATCTTCTCAAATTGAGGTGATTTTTTTTGGGGGGTGGGGGAATGAACAAAAGTTTCCTGGAGGAAAAAAGGGACATAATTTACTTCTGCTCAGAAAATCTCTTCCAGAAAATTGCACGGCCTATGACATCCCTTTCCCGGTGTTACTGACGAAACCTATGTAAAAGGAACAAACCGTTTCATGTTGTTCTTATTAAATTCTGATAATAAAACACTACAGTGACATAATAAAATGAACATTAGACTTGCAGACTTCAGATCTGGGTCCAAGAACTGAAATACTGAATGTTTACTTCCTGCCATGCAGTGTTGCGTCTTTGGCTGTTCTATTACGTCACCTGGGACAATGTAACCTTCACCCTCCCTGTCCAGACGACTGTATTCGGCATCCCTCAGCCACAGGGACAGGCAGCCCACAGGCAAATCCAGCAGGATTCAGTCCCAGACAGGACGCTGGTGCACAGCTCAGGAGAGGGGCATGGACCAGCATAGAACAGGGCACAGGACAAGCTGACCCAGCACAACACAGCGGGAGGGCCCGTGAGCTGGTCAGAGGAAGGGGCAGGGACCATGCTCTGCTCAGACACCACCGAGTTCCTGCCAGGACAGAGAAACGAGTGAGATGGGAAATGGGAGGTTCTCGCAGGGCATGACTGGGGCCCCTCCCCTCCGTAAAAGAACCAGGTGCCACTTCCTGATCCCAACACTAGTTGGAGAGGAGGGTTTGTCTTCTGTTTCAGAATGCATGAATGTGTGCTATTCTAAAGAGAAAAAAGCTTTACTTTCTCTCAGAAGTGGGAATAGTGGAGATTCTTCTCTCATTATTTTCTTCTGCCAAAGTGCATTTGGTTTGCACGAGAATAACAAGGGTCAAAGTGTAACTTAATAAGCTTCAACTTTAAAATGCCAAACAATCAAGGGGACGGCAGTTCCTAGAAACTAGGCTATAAGCAGTGATGACACCCAGGAGGCACTAAGCTGAGAACCGGACAGTCCTCTGGCAAGCAGGTGCACCCCCAGGTTCAGCAGGGCCAGAGACCCTGAGAGGTCATGCTGTGCAGAGCAGGGACACCTTCCGAGTCACCCCGCTGAGGTGACCTGTGGAGCAGCCCTGCCCCTCTGTGCACCCTCAAGCCTCATGCCGCCCTTTCCCTCTGACATCTCACGTTCCACAGTGGCAGTGAGGACATGTTGATCTTTCCTCTCTGTCATTCTCTCAATATATTATGGACCAGTTTCTAAGTAAAATGATTACACGCCACACTTTAGACCGAACTGAGGACAGTTAGGGCTTACCATCTAAGATGCCCGGGGGTCTGGAGCAGAAATGACATCCCAGAGCTCCAGGAGCCACAAGAACAGCTCAGATCACCGAGGCAGAAAGCACATCTGTGCAGAGGGCAGCACTGTAGAGGGTGGGGTTAGGAGGCAGAGGTGCTGCTTCATGAACCTACCTAGAAGCACTGCTGCTGGGGCGAAGCTGGCAGAGGCAGCCTGGGCACCACCAAAGTGACATAACTGCCCTGGGCACCTGATGTCACTGCTGCAGCTGCTGTACGAGACCCTTGGCTCCTTTCTGACCATTCTGGTCCAAAAATTCCCTCTCCTTGGGGCGGAATTTTCAGTGTCCTGTACTTTCCTCAGACTGTCCACTGCATGGGCAGGACCCTGGGCTCTTGGTGTCCTCTCATCCATGGGGATCTTTCCTTCTCATGCACTCCTAGAAGGGTCATGGGAAGCTGAAAACATTAACATCCTGGGACAGGCAAATGGAATGACTGTCTGCAGGTCACACTCAGGCCTGGGTGTGGGCAGGTGCAGGTGTGTGCCTCCTATGTGCACATATGCATTTGTGTGCATTGTGTGTGCACTTAAGTGTGTGTAGCATGTCTGTGCTTATATGGATGTATGGGTGCCTGTGTGTGCATGTGCATGTCTGTGGTGTGTGACTGTGTGTATGTGTGTGCATGCCTGTGGGTGTACATATGCATGCCTGCAGTGTGTGACTGTGTGTATGTATGTGTGTGCATGCCTGCGGTGTGTGACTGTGTGTATGTATGTGTGTACATGCCTGCGGTGTGTGACTGTATGTGTGTGCATGCCTGTGTGTGTGTACATATGCATGCCTGCGGTGTGTGACTGTGTGACTGTATGTGTGTGCACGCCTGTGGTGTGTGACTGTGTGTATGTGTGTGTGCATGCCTGTGGTGTGTGACTGTGTGTATGTGTGTGCATGCCTGTGGTGTGTGACTGTGTGTATGTGTGTGCATGCCTGTGGGTGTACATATGCATGCCTGCAGTGTGTGACTGTGTGTATGTATGTGTGTGCATGCCTGT
>CAUYRH010044032.1:0-14594 GCA_963574655.1 Perodicticus potto
TTACATGGATGGAGCTGGAACATATTCTTCTTAGCAAAGTATCTCAAGAATAGAAGAAAAAGTATCCAATGTACTCAGCCCTACTATGAAGCTAATCTATAGCTTTCATATGAAGGCTAAAACCCAGTTATAGCACAAGAAATGGGGAAAGGGGTAAGGGAGCGGAGGGATGGAGGGAGGGTGATTAGTGGGATCACACTTATGGTACATCTTACAAGGGTACAAGTGAAAATTACTAAAGGTAGAATATAAATGTCTTCATATAGTGATTGAAAGGCCATGTAGGCTATGTTAAATAGTTCAATGAAAATATTTCAGATTGTATATAAAGTCAGCACATTGTGCCCCATGATTGCCCCAATGTACACAATTATGATTTAATAAAAATTAAAAAAAAAAAAAAAGAAAGTTAAGTTTCTACAAATTCCTAGGAGCTGAGTCACCATGGGGAGGACCTTGCAGGTGTATCCTTGGGGTTTCCTTGAGAAGACCTTTGTTATTTTAGACCTTACTTTATCTGGGTATCCTCTCTCACAACCAAGTAGCTATAATTTTCTAGTGTTTTTCTCTCCCATGAAATCCTACTGGGGGTGTGTGTAACACACCTAAATTACAAATCAATCCAAGGTCTTCTTAAGGCTCTCTCTACTCCCTCTATTATGCCACCAAGTTAATGAATTTGGATGACTTTATTCGTTACATAAAGTCTGTCCTAATATGTTGATTAATGCACATAAATTTTTCCTACTATAAAGAATATAAAATAAATAAAATATGAGACCTATACTTTCATTATAGAAAAAGACAAAGCTCTCAATCTCATTAATCATAGTCCTCCCACAGAAGGTGAGAACCTACTAAAAGGAAACATATACAAAAGACACTAAATAATGTCTATTTCATAAATAAATAACATGCTGTCTGCAATTAATAAAAGAGTGAGTAATAATAATAAGAGAGAGGGAAGGGGGGGGTCTCAGTGCATGACACATCTTTTACCCTCAATGAATCCCGAACAATAAAAAAGATGAAGAAGAAGAAGAGAAACATAAGTATTGTGATTTGGAAGAGCAGGAGAATAAATTCACTGTGATTATGGAAGACAGTAGGAAACAAAGTTCCTAGAAGCGGCTCTTGATTTGAGCCTTAAAAGATGAACTAGTTGGTTTTGAAAAGGTATAAGAATATCCCATTACCTGAAATTAGAAAGGCATTCAAGAACATTTGAAGGATATTGTGAACTGTGTTAAAGGATGATCTGTTAAAATATGCCGTATTTATATACTTCGTAGTTTGTGAATTTGAACTATTCATTTAACCCCTACCTTTAGGTATCCATTTCTTCAAATTGAAAATTAAGGTAATCATAATGTTTATCTCAGTGCATTTTTGGAGGGTCAAACTAGTTAATTCAGGAAAAGTATGTTTTCCATATAGGTCACAGCCAGTGCTCCCTACACGGAAGATATTACAAAGATATTTTCTTGCTCTGAGTTGTCTATACAGGACAATCACATCCTGAGGGTCTGGACAGTGGGTGTTAGTGTTCACATGCTATGGGAATGACTTTGCTATTCTTTAGTGTGCTTTAAAAAAAGTGTTTGAAAGTTTATCCCTGAAAGAAATAATAGCTGCTAAGATAATTCCGGGTCTTGCACCAGCTGTGGAAGTGTTGTACTGTCTCCTGTGTTGTACTCACTGTTGGCAAATTTCTCCTTACCCTTAGAATGACCTGTATAAAAGTACCTTTTTCCAACATTCTCTACTGATTAAAACATGCTAATGACTCTTGTTTTCCCAAAGTAAGAATTTCAGATTCCTCAACATTCTTTTTATTACCACATTCCTTTCTCAGCTCACCCCTCTAGCCTCATCTCTAACTGCTTCTCTAACACACTGTGATCTAAAAACAGTCAACTAATAACTTTTTTTTTTTTTTTACTTCTAGCGTGGGGAATTCACTTTACCTGGAAAGTCTTGCCCATGTTGCTTACCTGAAAAGATTCTATCTTTTGAAACAGTGTCAAAGCATTCATCTTTTTAAAAATCTTCTTTCCTGGAATTTCTGTCCTCTTCCCAAGGTGATTAACTCACAGCTAGACTTTTAGGTAATTTTATTATGGTCAGGTTTTTTTTTTTAATTTGTTTTTTGTTCTGTCTTCACAATGACCCAAACTTCTGTGCTTAGTCAAGTCCAGGTAAACTTAGGAGTCCAACAAATGAATATCAGTCCTTCAAATCTGGCAGTTTCTGAAAATACAGTAAAAAGGAAATCTCTCTCTCTCTCTCTCTATCTCTATACACACACACACACATGCACACAAATATACATACATATTTCTTTATGCAAAATATGTTGGCTATTCCTGTAATTTAATTGCAACTAAAATATAGAGAGTGCCAACAAAATATATACCCATTTTATTAAAGAGAAAACACTGTGTTAGAATTACAATGCTCATTTATACTGATAACAAAAAGTGAATAATAGTCCTGATTAGGACGATGTTGTAGGAGTCAAACATGGCTTGAATATTGCAAATTTCACACAGTTTTTTTTTCCTTTCTGGAAATGTGGATATGCTTTTTTATCACTCTCTGTATATTTGTAGAATTTGTATACAGATAAAGATAGCAAAAATTGCTTTGGATGTCTTTAAAACAGTATCATCTTGAATTATCCCTCAATGTCCTGAAATTGTTAAAGTGAATTTTGATCCGATGAGGAGTTGGAAAGTGAAACTTGCTAATGGTTTATGGAAGCACAACCATGACCTGCTGACTCAGTGATGATGCCAATCATCTCCAGAAGAGGAGCATGTAGGTTGTGTATCAATGGGAGCCGCACGTCTCTTTTACCAATGCAACAGAAGAGTCTAGTACTCTTAGCTATGTACAATACACAAAAAAAGCTTAACAAAGAATAGGAAAAAAATTATAGCAACCCTGTAAAGCTACTCCTGTCGGTTCAACTTAACCAAACCCATTCCCTAAGAAGTATGATTTTGCAGTAATTTAAATAAAAAATGCATATAGTCAATGTTCTTTACAATTGGCATTACTTATTAGACAGTGGTTTGTAAACAAATGTGTAAATATAGAGAAAAGTTTGCAAATGAAAAAGTTACCTTGAAGTAGTATCCCTTTCACAAAATGTTATAAGGAAAACAACAAATGGCAATCATCCATGCTGCTTGCCTTTAAATATTCTTGATAATATAAATACACAATAACTTCTATTCATATATATGAAACTGTCTAGGAGATTTTAACAACTTTTTTGTTTTTTTGAGACACAGTCTCACTTTCTTACCCTCAGTAGAGGGCCTTGGTATCACAGCTCACAAAAACCTCAAACTCAAGGGATCAGGAGATCCTCTTGCCTCCGCCTCCCGAATAACTGTGACAACTGGTGCCTGCCACAACGCCCAGCTACTTTTTAGAGATGGGGTCTTGCTCTTGCTCAGGCTGGTTTCGAACTCCTGAGCTCAGGCAATCCACCTGCCTCAGCCTCCCAGAATGCTAGGAGTCTGTGCCTGGCCTAGATTTTAACAACATTAAAATAATTGTGGAAATATGTGAATTTTAAAGTGAAAAGATTAATGTTCTCTGATGGAAAAATACTACTGTATACTTCTAAACCCTTAAAGATATTGTTGTCACAGTCACAACAACAAAATCGTGCCTCTAAATTAACTTCAGAAGTAAAACCTTTCCAATTGGGTACCATCTTACTTACCATTAATGAAAAGTAAGATGGCAAATGTGTGTATCAATGTTGTTGATTTATCTAAAATCACTCCATGTATTTCCAAAATAGAACTCTACACAAATTGCAGAGAAAAAAAAGGAAAAGAAATGTCAGAGCTTTTCACATGTTTTTCAACATTCCACATAACAATAAATACCTTTACCAATAAGTAAAACCAAAAATAAGTCAGTTTACATTTGAAAGATAGTTGTTAGAAGTTTCTTTTGAATATTCACTTTATAAATCCCTATACATATGTCCACACATGAAAGCACTTTTCAATTTCATAATTGAAAAATCATTAACTATCACTGACAACATAAATAAGGTACTTTTGGAAAACATTAGCCTGATGATATTTACCCTTAAGAATAAGAATGAAAAAACTTAGGGAGACTGAATCAAGAGATTCGCCTAAGCTCAAGACCTGGACGTTACTGTGAGCTGTGACTCAACAGCACTCCACTGAGGGCGACATAGTGAGACTATCTCCAAAAAAAAAAAAAAAAAAGAATGAAAAAATGTATGACATTTCTGGCTAAAATAAACAAAAGTGTGAAGGAGAAATTGTTGACTTACTTAATAATTATTCATTCTGTTTACGTTATGATGATAAATGAATATCACCAATATATGAAATAATTTTTGCTGAAAGTCCTTCCATAGGAGTTATCATATTTCCCACTGTATGAGCTAGCAGAAATTTGTGCTGCAGTTAACATAAGTATGAAAAATACTAGCTTGAATCAAAGTGTGGAAAGACTAGGAGCACTAATATGCTGGCGATAGAAATTTGACTTATTTTGTATATAAGAATCTTTTAAAACTATTCTGAAAAGAATGATAAGAGGAATATACATTTGGAAATTTCGGATGGCCTCAGCCTGCTCTGTTCTCTTTGGTTGACAGAGTCATCCATTATAAGAATAAAAAACTGGGTATAATACAAGTACTCTCCCCCCACACCCCACACACATGACACGTTGTTTTTTCATTTTGAACAATTTAATTCAACCATTTATTGAATGTTAACTGCTAGAAACTGTGCTAACTCTTAGTGGGAAATAAAAATTAATAAGATGTGGTTTTCTCTCTCTAGGAATGCCCTATCAATTTAAAGAGTGAAAGATACATAGATAAATATATCTTTCTATGAACAATGCTAACATAATAAAGATAAATTAAAGATAAGATCACATAGTAAGTGTCTTCTTGTCCTGAAAGGGAATAAATAATGTTCATAGTTATAATTGTAATCATTTATAGAAAGTCAAGCTTCTATAGAAATATCTCTTCCACTAACGATCTTTAAACACATAATTAAAATTTTCATTATTCAGAATCCATATGACACATATTGAATATACTGCAGATGAAAAAAGCAAAGTTATAAATAATGTTATAAAAGTAAAGTTATAAAGTTACAGTGTAACACTGTCCACGGAAGTTGGTATGGACTTCCTTATACTGAATGAGATTTGAATTTTAACAGTGTGATATTGGACAAATTATTTCTTCTTCCACAAATTGGTATAGTTAATAGAATCTACCTCTTGCTAATGTTGAGGAGATAAATTATTATACAATTGCTGGTAAATAAAATGTTCTTAAGAACTATTGGTAACTAATTCGTTGACTTAAAAAAATACCAAAAAACTTACTTATGTCATATTATATGTTGGCAATAATACACTATTTTCTATTGTAATTATTTTATAGCATGCAGTATTGCTCTTTCCTCAAATTTTGACATAAGCAGTGATGAATATAATCCAAAAGAAGTCTGAGAAGGCAACAACTCCAAAGTGGATATGTTTCACCTCTTGTAAAATCTAGGGAAATTATAGCATAAAAAAAAGAAGCGTGGATAAAATCGTACCATTTTATGTTGATCTCTGATATTCCAAGAATCAATTTAGCTCCAGAACAATACATTTGCTAGAGTAAGGGAGGCACTTTAAATTGAGTTTTATTTCATTAAATTTTATTCATCACTTTTTACGTGATTATGTTGACCGATATTCACCCCCATTTTGCATCTGTTAATTCCACTGAAAGTGAAGAAACCAAATTTTAATTAACTCATTAATAAAGGAAGTTTTTATCAGTACTGAAAATCAAATAACAGAAAAGGCATTTGTGCATCTGACCTCAGAAAAGATTTTAAACAGGGACTCTAAGGCATCCAGCAGAATCTCCATCTCCCATCCCCCCCTTCCTCTCTCTGATAAAATTCCTGTTTATTTCATGCGACACTGGAAGTAATGCTAGGAGTCATTCCTCCTACGTATTCCATCAGAATTGAAACCTTTTTATTCCCCAATTCCTTGGAAAAACCTCAGGGTTGCACTCTGATTGACTGTTCTTGGATCGTGTATCTATTACTTGGATCGAAAGTGGTGGCGCATGAAAGCAGATACTATAATCTTCTCCAACATTAGAATCTCAAGGTTGGAGTGGGAAAGAGTAGTTCCCTGATGAGTGGATAACACAGACGTGATATTTTCATGGCACACTTCCCTGAGTTAGGCAGGCATCCCTTCATCTCAACTGTATCTCCATTTTTCTCTACTTTGAAAAGACATAAAGTTATGCATAGGTCAGAGTGACCTATGCAAGCATTTTCACTAAAATGTTAACCAAACTATTTTATTTAAGTGAATAGGTACTGTTAACTTATAGAAAATATTTCTACTTGAATGATCTAAAATAGGCAAGAAAAAAGCCCAAGAACTTTCAGTTAATCAATGCCATTTTTAACATGAAGAATAAACCTAAAAGAATAGTACATACAGTATTATGCCAGCATATAGACAAAGTTCTGGTGAAAGTCAATCCAATATATTAATGACTTACAGACAAAATCACCCCTGAAACAAATGTCTTGCCTTACATCCATCCACATGTTGTGTACAGTCAGGAACACTGAGATCATCTCCCATCCAGATATTTCAGAGTTAGTCTTGGACATATTCTGTGAACTATTTTAAAGCCTTTCCCTCAGCAATATAAAAGCACAAAGAGAGCCAGGACTCCAAATACCCAGTTATTCATTTCCTGAGGTTAGGTACAATGGAGACACCATTTTCAAAATTATCAGGGCTGTACAGACCTTGGAGATTAAGGATAAGATCCAATTTCACAGCAATCTGTTAAACTGTAAACCAGTCTAATAACCCAAATGTTCACCACAATAATTACCATCTTGAGTGATGATGGTGGAATGCAAGGAAACACTGCCTACCTAAAATAAACTTCATTTATATGACATGAGACCAGCTTGATGAAAAGAAGGCAAACAGTAGATGAAAAAGTAGGCTTTTAAAGTATATTTGCTTTCACTGTGCGCACTCATATCTGTGAATACCATTTAATTAGAAAAGTGATCGTGACGGAAAATAAAATAAGCACAATGTCTTGAGTTATTATATTTAATGTTTTTGCACACAAATGCCTTTCACTGGTCATCCACAGCTCTGAAATGTTGGAAGCTCTGATTACCACTTGGCAAAGGAGGAGTTTTGAGGGCCTGACTCCCAAGAGAAACGAGGAACCATTTTCTTAGTTATTTCATTACCAGTAGACCCTGAGTTTCAGCATGTCCTGCTTAAATACCTCATAATCACCTTCTTCTTTTTTTTTTTTTTTAGGGGCAAGCTAACATTAATAGAGATCGATGTTTAAATAAATTAACCAAAAGAAAAAATCTGTAGGAACTGAAATATTCACTTGAAATTGACAAAAGGATTCTCTCCAGATGGATAAAGTTATATAATGGTCCAAATCTTTACCAGAAAATCATTTATATATATGGAATTCATAAACAAGAGTTAATTGTATGGATTTAGCATTTTGTTGGCATGATACAAAAGATGTGTTTCCCTAGGTAAGAGTAACACTACAGAAGAGAATTTAATTCGTCTCTACAGGAAATCCAACCATGATGTTGGTGACTCTACCATCTCACCACCTGTTTCTGCTTGATGATATAATTCCATTTTTATGGGTCTGAGATGGATTGTTGCTAAAACGACTTTTTGGATATTTGTTTATGTATCTGGTTTGAAAGTCAGTGGCTGATTCTGTTTCTCTTATTTCTAAAATCATCCTTCAGTGTTCCCCAGATCAATGCTATGCGATAGCTCCAGATCCGATTCGAGGAATTTCAGTACTGAATAGTGTGTAAAACTTGAAGCAATTAAAGCATTAAGTCATCAATAGTGAAAATGAATTTCTACATAATGAGTTAATGTAGTGATGTGTTTTAGTTTATATATTTTACATATTTATCCTATTAAAATTTCAAAGTCTAAACATGATTTCTCTGCATAATGATTAATGTGAAATTCACTCCCTTATTTTAGTCATCCATTTTCTTTGATCATAACATGGCACGTGGACTACAGTCCCTTCCAGCTTCTTCAAGGCACGTTATGTTACTGTCACTAGCAGATGTGTTTGTTTAATTATTTCATTTTTTTTCCTTCTGCGTCATGATTTTGTTCACATTTTGTTGTGGAGATTTTAAAAATCATCTAGATTGTTTGGTACAAGAAGAAAATCAGCCCTAGACTGTCTAATTATTTGCAATCTTCCTGTTTTTCTTTGGGTACATTTTTATACTTACATGCATTGTGGATTTATGTTAACTCTTTCCACATAATACTCAAGTATACATCCCATGATGGATTGCTATATATTAAGGCAGACTATTCTTATAGTGAAAGTGGATAAAGTAAGCCCTGGTGTTTCAGAGAAAACACATCTGGTTCAATACTTTTAAACTAAACTACAGCTTGAAAGTTTTACATGTGGTCATAACAGAAAGAATATCAGGGGGAAATATGATTTGCATGTCAAAATAATGAATCTACATCTATTTCAATTAATGGCTTATTTATCTCAGAGTTTTTCCCCGCTCGCTTTTAATCTGGTCTTAACATTCGTTTATATTCACTTCTGTTGTATAAACTTTTAAGAATAGAAAAGAAAAGAACAACAAAAATAGTATAAAAATTTAGCGAACATGCAAAAGTGAAGAAGAACAAAATAGGGAGGATAAATGATATTGAGACGTTAAATCTCTACAAAGGAGTTAATCACTAGTTTAATGGTAACCCCATGTTCATTTTCTTTGCTTTTTATCTCTTCAAGATTCTACCTATCCAAACAAGGTTTTTGTCGGGGGTCACGGCGTTATAGAGAATGATTAGAGCCATGCTGGATTTGTGAACTAGACATTTGGCAAAGTGAAAAAGCTTGCTTCTCAGGTTGAGTGAAAAGACCATAATGAACTAATTAGATTGCAAATGGCATAGTGTACTCACATAATTGTTTTTGCTCTTCTCATCAATTATCTCCTAGTCCTGAATTCAAAGATGACAGAAGAATATATGATAGGCATAACAGTTAAGTACCTTACATTTTCTAGGTCGGCAAAACAATGGAGATATATATGTATATATATATCCATTAGTTGTAAATGTGTGTGGGGGGTACTAATGGTAGCTTTCTTCTTTACCTCTTATAACTAAAGTTACTTATTTATTATAAATGTTACCTAATTACTTTCTATTTATCTTTTCTATTTTCCTTTAATTAACTAAGATGCATCACATGAATAACTGTTAAAGAAAGCTAAACTAATGCTCTATCTGTGTAAGATGTGACATTTCTCGGTTCCTCTGTAATATTCCTGCATATACTATAGGCTGTTACCGTCACTCTCCTCTGAGAGGCAGTGGCCAGACGTCTCCCATTAATCATCTATACACCTAAAGATTCTGGTCTTTTTTTTCAAACTCACATCAGACTAAAACTTTAGAGATTTGATAGGCATTGAATACATTTTTCAAATAAGAATCAAAATGTCTCATAACTTTCAAAATGAGGCTTAGATGGGAAATAGGTTTAAGACAGACTTTGGCTAAGAGGGAAAAAAAATCCTTGGGTCCAAGTACTCTAGCGAAAATTTTCAAACAAAAAAATAAAACACATTCTTTCAGTTGAGGGAATTAGTTATTCTAATTTAAATAGATTGCATGACAGCAGACATTTTGGTATTTTATGTATAATTGGTAGGATTAATAATAGATTTTACAGAAAATTGGCTCATTTATCTTTAGGATGACATGAGATACTAAAATTGACTCTGTAAAATAGAAAATACTTTGATTTTGCTTGAATATTTGAAGTACTTCTTTGGGGACTTCATTTTTTAAGAAATTTGTTTTCATTAGTATTAAGCATATGATAAAAGGATATAGAAAACTCGCAAACACACAGTTAAAGTTTGGTAAATGGCTCATTGGCTTATGGTTTAAAACATTTACAGTGTTGCTCTTTTGCTCATTAGGAAAACATAATTGGTTTGGTTCATTAATGAGTAGAATACTTTGCTTTTTTTTTTTTTTTTTTGCTTTTAAAAGCCCAGAGACTATACTACTAACTTACAGAGGGAAAAATTATTGTGACTTTGAAATTTACTGGTACAGGAATAATTTTATTTGATGCTTTAGTGACTTTTTGGTATTTAATCTATTTTAGTAAGTTCCTTCTTTCGGATCATATTTTGTCTTCCTAACTTTTTTATTTATTTAATGATAGACCATTCATTCATTCATGCATGCATTCATATATAGAGTGTATGAGTGGGAACACTTGATGTAGATTGGAAAAGATTTAAATTATTATCGTCATGCATAACTGAAGATGAATACATAAAAATAATTGCCAATTGTTATAACTGTTCAGTGAAAATAACTTCTTAATAGTAAAGTGGCATAATTGGACTTGAGTGTGTAACTCTAGGAAGGCTCTACAGAAGCAGAGACGTGAACTAGATTTTGAAGGTCGAGGAGTTTGACTCGGAGAGGCCATGAGGGGTCAGTAGTCATGTTCGAAGCCCCAGGAAAGTATAACCACATGGACTAATCACAGAAATAAGTGTACCCAATTAAGACAATATGACTTTAAAATTGGCTAGAAGTGGGTAAATGCAGGTATGGATATATCAGGCCAGTGTCACATCTAAATATGTCCAACTATACATGTCCATTATTTCTTGAGGAATGAGGAATCATTTTAAGAGAGAGGAACCATATTAATAAAATTATGTTTTAGTGAGATTATCCAAGAAGCAGTGACAATGATGGAGCTGGTGTACTCAAGCTCGACACAGAGAGAAAACATCAGAACAATTCAACAGTATAGATAAGAGAGGGTGAGAGATGACTTACCAGAAGTGTAGAGTAAATTTTGAGGAAAAAGTAAATACAGGAAATCATAATAAATATGAGAAACTATAAACCTGCAGTAAATAGACTTTAAAGGAAAAATAAAGGCAGACAATGGAGAGGAAAAGGTTTTGATAAAGTTCAATTTTGTATGAGAGGAGAATTATAGTGTACACATTATCATAAGGTAGGCAACTGATGGTGCTTCAGGTAGAGATGTTCCGTATTCACTCAAATACACACCCCTAGAAAGAGTCTGGGCTACCAGCAGAGAATTACCAGTTTTCAATACACAAGTAGTAACTATATTTCATTTAATTAGAAATTATATTTTTGAGAAATACACCGTTAATGAAAGTTATCCTTAACCAAGAAAAAGTAAGTGGGACAGTGACTATATAGAATCTAAAGAAAAACAAATATTTCTTTATGAACTAATTGTTTTTTCTTTCAAGAAACACATTTGAAATTGGGATGATCTTACCCCCATCCCTTGGGTCCAAACACTGGCGATGGACGACGTACAACAACGTCTTCCTTTCATGGGTAAAGTATAGAAGTGCGTGTAGTAATAGATACGTAGTATGAAGGTGGCACTCCAATTTGATGGAAGATGATCATCTGGTAAAAGAATGTTCAGGAAGGCTCCAAGGAGGGAGGAATTAAAAAAATAAACGTGGGGAGACACTGGTCTGGCAGAGGGGGTGTCTCCAGCTTTTTTATGAAGGTGTTTCTGTGTGTCACATGTGATTTGTGAATGCGTGCATGTCATCTCTCATACCAAATGTGACACTCTGTGATATAATGGTCACCAAAACACAAGGACTTCCAATCTTTTTCTCTTACGGTCTTACTCCAAGTTCACAGTCTGACTTTTGGACACATTCTGGCTTCTCAGTTATTTGGAAGTCTAACTCCTCTCTGCTGAGGAGTGCGTGAGGGATCATCAGCTTTTATCTTTGAGTAAGCCAAGGACTTACTGCTAAAATCATTAGTGTTACTCACTGGAAGGTCATTAACGGCATCATCGGTGAAAATCACTCCCACTGGGAGAACTTCCTTTCTCCTATGTTGTTTTCCTATAATACACAATGTTCCACTAACGTGACCCCCAAATGGGTTGTATTTTATACAGTTTTATTTGTTTGGAATTTCTGCACATTTCTCTGACTATAGATCTTACACAGGGAATTTTTTTTTTTTTTTTTTGAGACAGAGTCTCAAGTTGTCACCCTGGGTAGAGTGCCTTGGCATCATAGCTCACGGTAACCTCCAACTTGGGCCCAAGCAATCCTCTTGCGTCAGTTTTTCTTTTTCTGAGTAGAGACGGGGCATTTTTAGAGTGTATGTTCAGACTGGTCTGGAACTCATGATCTCAGGCAATCCTCTAGCCTTGGCCTCTCAAAGTGCTAGGATTACAGTCACGAACCACTGCACCCAGCCTACACAGGGAGTATTTGTAACTGTATATTAAAAATTGTTTTTGTTTTAGGCCATGTAGTGTTTTACAAAAGGAAGCCAAGAAGAAACTAGGAATGACATAATGCGCTCTCTGGTACTATCACATACATAAGGGGCTGTGCAAAAACTTCAAGAAAGAGAACATCCTCTAGACGTACACTCATCCCTCCCTTATTGAACAGGATGCTGTCCGGGAAATTCTTTTAGGTGATTTTGTTATTCTGGGACCCTCATGGAGTGTCCTTCCGTCAACCTGGATAGTGTAACTTACTATCCTCCATAGGCTACATGGGATTGTGTACTGCTCCCAGGCTACAAACCTGTACTGCTTGTTACCTTACCAAATACTGAAGGCTCTTTTAACACAATGGTCAGTGTTTGTACATCTAAACATGAAAAAGGTACAGAAAAATTACAATATTGCCATTTTCTGGGGATACTGTCTTATGAGTGTTCTGTCATAGACAAAAAATGTCCTTTTGTGGTGTGTGACTGTTTGAAATAAGCAGGTGCCTTCCCCGTGTAATGTATGCATGAGGCAGGCATATGAGATTTGCAGGATAATTCCTCTCATGCGGAACAGTAGTTGGGATAGAAAAGCCAAGCGCAGCCTAAATCCTAGCCAAGGAGAGTGGAAATAAATGTTCACCTTTAATTCCTAAATTCTACCAAACAAAATAGTTCAAAGTACTTTAAATTGACATTTTTACTTTAAGTTGTATTTTCATGGAATTACTTTATAAACAAATGAATTTAAGGATTTTTAAAATGATTTTATGAGCTAATATTGTCACCCAAAATATCTGTTTAATGTAACTCAGTAAAATCTCTTACTGGAAAGACATTTTTTCTTAATATTTAAGTCTTTCCGATGATTTCACTAGAGATCTAGATCTGCTGTAGAAAATGCAAGATTTATCTTTTTAATATTTTATTTTCATATATGAAAGAGATTTTAGTTTAGAGTCCATGAATTGCTACTTTGAGTAGGGATCAGTTCAGCTCTAAAAATGGTAGAAATATTATGAATGTGTATTCTCTTAGTTTGGGGATGTTTTCCCCCCTTTTTGGAGAGATTATTCAAAAGAGGTCTTGACTTTGCAATCACTAACATTCTATCTGGTTTTTGTTCAGCTTGATTCTTCCCTTTCTAAATGGAAGGAGCTAATATCATTCTTTACTTGGCAGGAAAAAGAGAAAAGTCACCTGATCACGTATTTTCTTGGATCCCCCTTATTTTTTTTTATTAAATCATAGCTGTGTACATTAATGCAAGCATGGGGTACAATGTGCTGGTTTCATATACAATCTGAAATTTTCATCTAACTGGTTAACATAGCCTTCATGGCATTTTCTTAGTTATTGTGTTTAGACATTTATATTCTGCCTTTAGTAAGTTTCACCTGTACCCTTCTAAGATGCACCGTAGGTGTGGTCCCGCCAATTACCCTCCCTGCACCCATCCTCCTTCCTCTCCTCCTCTGCCTTGCCCTTTTCCCCATATTCTTGTGCTACAACTGGCTTATAGCCTTCATATGAAAGATACAAATTAGTTTCATAGTTGGGCTGAGTACATTGGATACTTTTTCTTCCATTCTTGAGATACTTTGTTAAGAAGAATATGTTCCAGCTCCATCCATGTAAACATGAAAGAGGTAAAATCTCCATCTTTCTTTAAGGCTGCATAATATTCCATGGAATACATGTACCACAATTTATTAATCCATTCATGGGTTGATGGGCACTTGGGCTTATTCCATGACTTAGCAATTACGAATTAGGTTACAATAAACATTCGGGCATAAATATCTTTGTTAAAATATGATTTTTGCTCTTCTGGATATAGACCTAGTAGAGGAATTGTAGGATCAAATGGCAGGTCTATTTTTAGATCTCTAAGTGTTCTCCAAACTTCCTTCCAAAAGGAACGTATTACTGTGCATTCCCACCAGCAGTGTAGAAGTGTTCCCTTTTCTCCACATCCACGCCAACATCTCTGGTTTTGGGATTTTGTGATGTGGGCTAATCTTACTGGAGTTAGATAATATCTCAAAGTAGTTTTGATTTGTATTTCTCTGATGATTAAGGATGAGGAGTATTTTTTTTCATGTGTCTGTAGGCCGTGCGACTGTCTTCTTCAGAGAAGT
>CAUYRH010044033.1:0-17134 GCA_963574655.1 Perodicticus potto
GTGTTCCCTTTTCTCCACATCCATGCCAACATCTCTGGTCATAGATTTTCTAAGGAGGAAGACATGTGGGCCCAAGGATCAAGACTTAGGATGACATTTAATTGTGTGATCTGAAAGAGAAATAGAACTTACAGAATTGCAAAAGCAGAAAAGAACATCTAATAGAAAGAAATGAACACATACAGTGAATAAACATTAAAACAATGAAGTTCCTTGACTTAAAAACAGAATAAACCCACAATTAAAAGTCTTACTGAGTGGCTTGGCACCTGTAGCTCAGTGAGTAGGGCTCTGGCTACATACACCGAAGCTGGTGGGTTTGAGCCTTGCCTGGGCCTGTTAAAACAACAATGGCAACTGCAACCCAAAAATAGCCGGATGTTGTGGCGAGCACCTGTAGTCCCAGCTGCTTGGGAGGCTGAGGCAAGAGCATTGCTTAAGCCTAGGAGTTTGAGGTTGCTGTGAGCTGTGACGCCACAGTACTCTACAGAGGGTTTGAGGTTGCTGTGAGCTGTGATGTCATATGACTCTACCAAGGGTGACATAGTGAGACTTTGTCTCAAAAAAAAAAAGTCTTACTGGGTGTTTGCTATCAATAGGCACTGTACTAAGTGCTTACTATAGACCTTGATAAAATGCTTTGGGAAGAAAAAAAGTTACACTGATTACTTTGTCTACTAGGAGCTGGGTCAGTGCAGTGACAAGAGAAGCAAACTCCAGAGCCAGTTTGCCCAGCCCATGTCACATCTCCATCACCCAATGGCTGTGTGATTTTGTGCAAGTTCCTTAACCTCTTTTTAACCTCAGTTTTCTCATCTGTAAAATGGGAGTATCAATGCTACATATCTCACAAGATTGTTGTGAGCATGCGAATGAGTTAATATGAATGGATCACTTGGTAAGAAATAGTTATATGAGGTTGGACAGTTAAGCACTTTTTCTAGGAGAAGTTCATGAACTTAATTGCTGACCACAAATGATGATAGTTCTGATACCCATTCCAGAAAAAGAGTTCCCAAATTGTTTTCAAAGGGTACACCAGGCGCTGGCATCGGTGCACAGCTTCCCAGGGGGAGTACTTCAAGGGTGACCATAGTGACACTCAACAGTGAGGTATGTGGCGCTTTTTCTGGGACGAGTTTGCGGACTTAATTATCTGACCTCCTATTACTTTACATTGAACTCTGTCTGCACAGTCTGTTTTGAACTGATAATAGAATACCAACAAGTCCCATTTATTGAGCGTTAATGTAGAGGCAGCTCACTAAAGCAGTACTTACTATAGAAGATTTTATGTAATTCTCCCAAGCATGCTCTATGGTGGGGGCCTTCTGTGTGGCAGGTGCATCTTGGAAGGTAGGAGGTGTTTCCTGGTCTGTCTGTAGTTTGGCCAAGCCTGGTCCCCTTTCTGGTGGAAAGGAATGTCCTCCAGTTCCCTTCTGCCTTCTGCCTCCCTGGTGGAATGTGCCACAAGGGGGCAAAGGAAAGATCTGCATGCGTTCTCTTCCTTTTTTTTTTTTTGGTAGCAAACCCAGACAAGGTTTAGAATTCCAGGTTTCTAAAATGTTCTCCTCTTCCCGCAGCATGAGAAATTCAGCTTGTACATCTTTGATGCCCAAGAGCCCGAAGAAAGCAGAGTAAATGTTTGAGGAATTCATACTAACTATGGTTTTCATTTTTTTTGCTGACTGCATTCAACCTAAAGAAAAGCATTTACCCCTACCCGATTCTAGCCTATTTCTTTTCCCTGTTGATTAGGGGAAACCCATGTCCGACAGATTCTGGACGTTTGGCTGCAGTTGTGTGGAGGTGAGGAGAGGAGACGAAGCCTTATTCCTTCTATGATGGGCTGGTTCCTTGTATTTCTATTTTGATCGAATAGAGTAAATATATTCTGGGCTTTTCCTGAGATGATGTAGGCCACGTTGTATTCTTAACGAGGTTTTCTTATTAGAGTTATGTAACCCCTCCAGAAAAGTAGGGGATTTCTCCTAGAAGGAAAAAAACTCGTGAAAGTTAACACACTTTGATTGTAGTTGGGCGGCAGTAATAACATATCACGTAAACCCACTCTGTTTAGGACTTAAGTTACAGTTGAGTACATTTTAGTCTTACGTGTAAAAATAAGTGTTGTCAGGCTATAGTGGCACAAATCCCAGAAATACTGTCCATTTTCTCCCCACCTCTGGGAGGTATAAGGTGCACCATGAGCTCAGGGAAGGGTGTCATTTACCCTGGGGCCCACCATTTGTTACTCTCAGGTTTTTTATGTGCTGAGTTTTTATAGTGGAGATCGTTCTCTCTAGAAAAGAAATTTCCTACTGGTCCTTGTGTTAGATTCCTCCAGAAAAACAAAACCAACAGGAAATTTTATATATATCGTTTATCTATGATAAGAAATGGGTTCACTAGGGTGGCACCTGTGGCTCGAGGAGGGCGCTGGCCCCATATGCTGAGGGTGGTGGGTTCAAATCCAACCCTGGCCAAAAAAAAAAAAAACCTGCAAAAAGAAATGGGTTTACTGTGAGGTTGGGTAGAAGATGTCAAGTCTGAGATCTGTAAGACAGGATTTGACGCTGCAGTCTTGAAGCACAATTTCTTCTTCTCTGGGAAACCTCAGTTTTTGCTCTTGAGTCCTTCAACTGATTGGACGAGGCCCACCCACATTATCCAGGGTGCCCTGTTGCAGTCAGTCGATTGCTGATGTTAAGCACATCTACAAAGTACCTTCCGAGTAATGTGGAGGCCACTGTTGGAGGAGATAACTGGGTCTGCAAGCCCAGCCAAGTTGACGCATAAGACTAACCATCACCATCCTGAAACTCTTTCATTTACTGAATGGTGGGGCTTCTAAATCCTCTTGCTGGCCCTCAAAGGACCACGTAGAGTCCAGTGGTTCTCAACCTTCCTAACGCCGTGGCCCTTTAATACAGTTCCTGTGGGTCACGACCCACAGATTGAGAACTGCTGACGGAGACTCCCTTCTTCATCCCGGGGAAATACTCTGATCTGGTGGAAATCCTCTGCTCGGAACTTCAGGGTAGTTTGGTGAAAATAGAACATTTCCAGTCTTCCTGGGAAATAATTAACTAGTGTTTAGGTAGAACAGTGGTGACAGCTTTTAGAAAAGTAGCCTGGAACTGTGGGGAGGAATCGTAGCTCTGTGAGGTAGTTGGACATCAGTTTTTATGTCTGGACTTTGACGAGTCACTAAGTGTCACAGAGATGGGACCAGTGCAGACTTTCTGACTAAATCCTCAGGAGGGCACACCCAGGCTCAGAGAAGGTGATACCCAGAGAAGAGGTATGTCCACTTTGCCAAAGTCAAGGTAGAGAGACTGATGACCGGCCACAGAGGCCTGAGTCTTCTTCGCCTTTCTGGACGATTTCCTGAGACTTGATGACCATCCATTCAAGCAATGGTTTATTATTTCTTAGCAGACTCAAGAAGAACATAAGAACGTTGGTGTTAAAACAGAGGAGGAGACGCCTCCTAGTCCAGCCCGTGTTCTCGAAGTATCTTCCTTTTGCAATGGTATCTTTGGTGGGCGAGGCAGCCTGCCTTGGATTCGGGCCCAGAGAATATACAGAAACTCTGGACTTGGCTCCCAGACCACCAGACAAAGAGGATGATGATGATGAGGCCCCCCTCATACATTGCATCATGGCCCCTCAGTACCCAGGGACACGAAGCCCTCACCTGGTGCTCCTGCCTGACAGTAGAAGAGCTGAAGTTCTCTCGACCTCTCTGAGTTGACCACATGTTTGAGCCGAGACTCTTTAGAGCACCTGTTGGGTTGGAGGGTTGACAGATAGTTGACGGATAATGATGTAAAGTGGGAAAGTAGGCGAGATATTGTAATCAGCATAGTACAAACACACAGGGTGAGTGAGACTGGCCAAGGAGGGACCTTCCTACACATCGGCTGATCCTGGCACATACCAGTTGCATTTTAGGGATACTCGTAATCAGAATCTGTGAATTTCCAAACCCAAGTATAGGGATAGTGACATCTGACCTTTCAAATGCATTCCCCACATGGGCTGTAAGGGTTTTTACAAAAAAATAAAAATAAAACTCTTCTGTTCTACCATGGAAATGAAATGCTGACTGCTTTCTCCTTTGCCCCAGATGGGCTGTGAAGGGATGTGGGGGCCCCACAGCCCGTTGTGACTCACAGGCAGCTGCTCTGACCCAAGGCTTGCACAGACCTCCGAAGAAGACGGTGCAGAGGCTCGGCTGCCCCGTGATTAGGCCCCGAAGAGCCGTTCTGCATTTCTGGCGGTTGACACACACATGCATAGACACACATGCACACACACACTTCACAAAGGCAGCTGATGGAGTGTGTTCACGAGGACTGACCGTGGTGAGGTAATGGTGGGCTGGGGTGGGGGGATTAGACTTGGGATTTAGAGCTTCGAAAGCTGACAAATGGTAACTTCCTCAGGGCCCCCTCCGCGAGGCTCCGCGTGCTCTGCCAACACTTTGCTGCACATCAGCTTGATACGGCGTTCCTAGTGGAACCCAAGACTCTGACAGTTCCCCCAGTCGCTCACTGAAGACCTCCCTCCGCTCAGTGTGTGTGCTCAAATTCACAGGATTGGGCAGCGACAAAATTTGTCAGAGGTATAACTTTTCAAAATTGCAAGAGTAACAAGGGATAGGTCAGAATTTCCCCCAAACGAGAAACGTACCACCAAGCTTCTGAGTTGTAGGGCCCCATTTGATCCTTAATTGCAACAATGGGAAGATGACCAGACTCACAGAGCTGCAGGAGTGCCATGAGAACAGGGCTGGCTTTTGAAACCATGGTTAAGATTGTCCTCCCAAGGCCAAAGCACTCTAAAAACATGTCTGGGAAAACCCCCAGCCCTGGTTTGAAGGGTAAGCTCCTATTTTCTCTGCATCTGGTGTGTTTCTGGGGTCCAGTGGGTACGATTATAGCTAATAGGGGCATTTTAAGCGTCACCTTGCTGCTCCCATATTCAGCAAGTAAGTCAAAGGTACACAGGAGGTGTATTTACAATGTATTGTGCCAAATCATATATAGGAAGAATCAGAATTCAAGCTTAGATACCTGTTCATCGAACTACAGAACTTTGAGATTAGTCATGCTGATGAAAGCCATTTGGCCCTGGTTTTTTTGCAAACAAAGCTATCTGTGTTGCTTCATTTAATCTAGCATATATCTGGCAATTATTGATATTAAATTGATTTAGTGTTTTGAAGCATGTTTCAGACACCAAATGCAAAACTCTCAGTTTATTTTACAGCCGAACACGGAACATGAATTCCTTCCTGATGTGATCAGCTTTTCATTTAACCCCTACACCATAAGCATTGATCCCTCCTTAACTTGGTGACTTAATTACCATCCACTGTGCCCTCCTTCTGTGCAATTTATTCTCTAGAAATAAACAAAACCCTATGGGTAGAGGGTCACCTTCCTAAATTCCAGAGAGGATCCCTTTCACCACATAGAAAGACAATTTGCTAAATCTGATTACTTACCAGAAGCTGATTCTATGGTAGGAGCATTAATGATATCTACTGTTTTCACAAGAAAGTTCTGAAAGGTGTTTTAAGTAGTGTCCCAAAGCACCTAAGTAATTCTCCCAGTGTATCTCAGAGGAATTGCCCAATTTTACAGGGGATATATGTGAGGGAACTTGCATGGGGGGGTGGTGGGAGTAAGCAAGAGAGACAGGGAGGTGAAAATATTGTCAGTAACATAAGCAGTAATTGAACATGATCTTCTTACTCTTAAATTTTATCCTCTGGGTCACACTGCCTCCTAGATTACATTATCGGTATTAACATAAGCATGGGAGATTAATTTTATAGATCACATGCAAAACAGATGACATTTATCTTCTTCACTTTTCAATGAGTCATCTCATTAGGAAAAACATAAACATGCAGCCGAGGTTAAAATAGTTAAGAACCAAATTAATCCACCGACTGCTATATCACTTTAAAAAAAAATAATAAAAGTTCATCTGCCTAGCTTTGTTTACCAAAAAAGGCCCTGTTGCTGCGTTCTAGATACTTATTGATATTAAGCCTCCAGTTAGAGTCTATTCGTAACAGGATACTAAACTTCAAGATGAGGACCAAAGGTGAAAAACCGTGAACTAGACGTTTCAATTGAAACGTCTGGGCCTGGGCCTTTCAATTGAATTATATCGAATTTGAATCAGTGTTGCCCCTGTGCTCAAGATAACAAAGGAAGGCAATAGGACCATCTTTTGATGAGTTTAGAATGCATCTTATTAAAAAAACCTGAGATATTACTGGGAGTAGTGAAATCTCCTTTGTCTATGTCTATATATCATAAAATATGACATGAATATGACATGAATATGTCATGTAATAAATATATACATGTAAGGGCACAGTGGATATTAAGTCACCAAGTTGAGGGATCAATGCTTTTTTACGTATATGTGTGTGTATACACACGCACAGAGTGGAACCTCTGTAAGTTGACCACCCAAGTGACTGTGACTCACTGGTCCACATCTGGAAGTGGTCAACATAAGGAATTAGGCCTGCTGTACCCATAACATACATGTCGTGCATGTCCAATCTGTGAAAATTAGGACAATTTAAGGAGGTTGTCAGTGTAGGTGGGTGGTCAACTATGGAGGTTCTGTTGTATGTGTACAGATGTATACATATAAAACTCTAGACATAAAACAGCTGCTTAGCTATTTGTTCAGCATGATTTTGTTGTGCTCATCTTGGCCAGCTGAGGAATGATAAAGGGGAAGGGGGTTGTTTTTCAGGTTCTGTTGTATTTCAAGACAGAATTCTACCAGGAGGAGTGGTAGAATTGTAGCTTCAGTTCACTTTGAATAAGGAGCCAATAGGTTCTTGCTCACGAGTGAGATGCAATGATGTCCCTGTCACAGTGTTGGGCCCCAGGCATTCTGGGCAGTTTCTGGAGTGGCCCTCCTGCCCATGGGCTTGCCAGGGAGAGCCTGAAGTCAGGTCCCAGCATCCAGCGTCCAAGTCGGCAGAGAGCGCCCAGCCGCATGGCCTGCCTTCTCTTCCCCAGGGAGGCCTGGCCATTCTTTCCCAGGCCTCCAGGCCCATCCTGCAGCTCGCTGGGGTCCTGGCTACTCCCTGAGAAAACGGAGCCATCTCTGTGGCCTCTGAGTGAAGGGCTGAGATGTTTTACTTCCAGGTCAGCTGCTGATTCCCCAAGGGAAGTGTTTTTTTTTTCTTTTTGTTAATGGTTGTATTCCATTATCCACTGCAGGGGAAGAAACGACAAGCCCAACTTGAAACCCCAGGATCAGAAAGAATCATGTCAGTAAAAACAAGTCTCTTATTTTTACAGATTATTGGATACTGAGCATGTCAATTAGGCCTTTCTCCCAAATGACATAAAACTTTAGTCATTTATTTAATTCTCTGCCCAATTCCAAAAAGAACTTGAGATGGTTCGTTTGGCTTATGAAAACTTTTTTAGAAGGCATTTTGGAGGGTGAGAAAGCTGATGGTACCGAAAATCCTACCTGAATTTTGGGGACTAGATGCAACTTTTACATTTTTTGTGCTACTCTTTTATGAGACATATGTGGGCATGAATGTGAATGTGTCGACTCAGTAATGATTATCTGTTCTGATGAAAGAAATGGGTGGCTGAACTTATTTAAAGCTGAGAAATGTTTGTAGACATCTGATAGACTACCACATGCTTATTCTTAGGAAAGATTTTCTTTATTTGAGTCATCCTGAGTACATGGTCTCAAGTTTTAGGAACATATTCCACTGCACCAGGTTTTAAGACTGGATCTCATTTAATGAAGGGTAAGAATAAACCCCTAAAATGAACTCTAATCTTCAGACATGGTCTGGACATATAAAACATTGTATAACATAAAATGAGGTTTAAAAAAAAGGGAAAAAAATCCCCACCTCATCTGTTTGGAAGTTATTTGCAAAGCTGATGTTTGGGGTGGGCTCAAGGACTTTTAAAACTTTAACATGAACTCAGGTTCTTGTTTTCAGCAAGCTGGGGTTGATTTATAGCAGTGATATACATCTGCCTCATTGACATTTAGCCTTTCTTTGAACCTGGAATGAGAAATCTCTATAACTCAAAGCAGGGTGAGAGATTTTTAGGCCTAACCTCCATTTTTGAAATAAGACATCTCAGTTTCACCTTGTTCTAATAATCCATCATATTTCTGAGCAACAGTATAATGTTGTATGGAAAGAAAGTTTATGGTGGCGCCTGCGGCTCAAAGGAGTAGGGCGCTGGCCCCATATGCTGGAGGTGGCGGGTTCAAACCCAGCCCTCGCTAAAAACTGCAAAAAAAAAAAAAAAAAAAAATTTAGAAATTTCAGGTGACCTGAAAGTACCCAGGAGTTGTCTCTGTCCTCAGGAGGAGAAGTCTCAGCTCTGGGGTAAGGTCCAGTTCTCCCATGAGACGTTTTGTCAAGCCACAGTTTTTTGAGAAGAAAATGAAAAAAGACAGACTAGACGTCCAACCATAAGCAAAGTGAAAACTGGCTCGATAGTGGCCTTTGGTAGAAGACCAGAGTTACTTCAATACAATGGTGTTACAGATAATAGAAGTAGAACAGATAAACTTCTCTTACGGGATTTAATGGAAGGCCTCCCCCAAAGTTGGCAGTTCCCACAGAGTTGATGGAGCCTTTAGAATCAATAACATTTGAATGAGAAAGAAAAATCCAGTTGAAAATAAAGGACCAACTCCTGGAACCTTGTATGGATAGACAGCAAGTTGACATTGGACTAATGTGATTGTCGGCTGCTAAACTGACAACACTCCAGAATATTATTAACCTTATCTGAATGCTTTATGTAGCAAATTCCTGACCTGATTTTTGTCCCAGTTTCCCTTTTATATCATCTAGGTTTAGTTCTTCTTTAAGAAAAAAAAAAAAGTTAAAAAAATTCTAACGAAAGCCGTCTGACTCTACTAAGAGTAGTATAAGAAAATCCTTTTTGCTAAGGGAGTACCGGAACATTGAAATACCTGGTTTTATATTTTTATGTGGGTTTGGCAAATGCAGTCTGAAAATGGCTAATATGATACCCGACCTGGTGTTAATAGCCAATGATAATTCCATATGTACCACCTGCTACTTGTTAGGCTATACGTCTTTTTTTCTTTTTTCCTTTTTTGGCATGAAAGTTGCATTAGCTATGAATAAGGATCTTCATGACTCAAATGGAGGCAAGCCATCATAGCTTTCTGATGAAATTGAGTTTTGTTACAATTACCATCTAGATCACTTCTCGGCCTTTTGGCTAAGATCAAGTGTACAATTACCATCTCAGCTTCTCTTCTTCAGTTGCCTTTTCCTCCCAACTTATTATCTCCCACCAACTTTTTAGTAGCACCTAAAACAGCGCCACCGGGCAGCATTCAGAATTTGGGAGTTGCTGAGACGAGAGAGAAGAAAGAAGAAAAAGAAGGAGGGAGAGAAAGTGAACACAGAATAACCTGGAGGTGAAGTTCACGGAGGAAAATCGTCTTGCCAAAGAAATAAAATTAGAGGAATTTCCTGGAATGTGTCTATTAGGGGAAAAAGCCATTAGCCAAAGATGTGGCTTTGGTAACTTACTACTTTCCACCTTAGTGTTTAAATACCATCAAGTTTCTCTGTCTCCCTAGTACCTGGTCAGGAATTACTCAAAAGCTACCTCCACGCGGGTCACGATTACATCCTCTTGACTCTCTCCCACTAGAACATATTTTGAAATTGGGTGGGCAAAGCTGAAGAAAATATCCAAAAGCAAAACCCCGAAGGAAAACAGCTTGCCTGCTAATAGATGGGAATTGCTCAAAGCCCAGTCTGGCTCCTCCTGACTCCAGCTCAGCTCCGGTTAGTACAGAAAGGGCTCAGGCCAGCACTTTATGGGGGGAAGAGGGGAGACCCTCCATTTTGCCTTAAGCACTTTTTTACTTTAGAAAAACAGACCCCCACACACGTTCCTGCCCACTGAGAAACCAGGTTTCCTATGATTACCATTCAGAAAGGGATGGGAGAGTCCAAAAGAAAAGCACAACATAGTCAAATGATTTTTTTTTTCTCAAAAGACAAAGACATCATCAAAGATTTCCATGGCCAATCATGTATTTTTTGGAAGGAAAAAAAATTTAGCCTCCTGTTAGTATTATTATTCCAGCCATTGTCATGTTTCTTCTGAAGAACTGCTAAGTTTAGGCACAGAAAACTCCCTTTATGCGCTAAAAAAAAAAAAAAAAAAAAAAAAAATCTTCCTGAACCATTGAATCTCTTCAGATGGGAATGAAGCGAGGGGATGGTTTGGCTCAGAAAAATGGTCCCAAAGTGTCATGTTTTCAAACTATCCAAGTAGTAACATGGCTTAGCTCAGAAAAAATTGTTACAGTCTTTTCCAGGTGCCTTCAAAATCTTTTTTGCACTTGAATGAGTTATGACAATAGCTCTCTGAGCTAGTTGTCCTAGGTAATCCTTCTAGATAAAGAGAAAGGGCGGTACCAGCAGTGAACGACTTTCAGGAGAAAAGCAGAAACGGTGCCCCTGGTGTCTGCTCAGGCTTTGGCCAAGGGCCTCTGAGATTTTAGTGTAATTTTCAGCTTTCTCAACTCCTGAGCTAGCTTATCTCCTAGCTTTGTTTAAAAAAACGAGAGAGAGAGAGAGAGAAAAGTTGGCTGCCCAGCAGTAAGGTGTATTTGGTATGGTGATGCACTTGGGAAAATTGTTTCCCAGTCTTCAGAAGAAGTTTCTCTTTGTAGACTCACTACAAACCCCAGCATTATAGTGACAGAAAGCTAGGCACATTTCAAGCGACTTCATCATTTCGGCCTGACAATCTTTGGCCACTGATACTATAGTGATTTAGTTGTGTGTATGAGCCAGAGAGCTGTTTTCTGTAAAATTTCTCCTCTCTTCAAAGGTTGACTCACTTCTTCTTGCCAGAACATCCATTTCCACCTTGTGTTTCTAGCACCTTCTTAGAACTTACATGACAATTTAGCAAGCTTCCTCTGGCCCTCCAGACTCATATCTTGCTCCAAAATTTTCTAACAAGTCCCCTACACATACCTTAAGCTCTCCTGATCCTGGATTATTTGGGGGGTCAAATTTAAGCTTCCTGCTTGGTTATAAAACCCTGCAGTTCCGCATTTTCCAGCACACAGATGAAGACTTTCTCTGAGCCTCGACTCTCCAGCATGAAAGAGGACCCTTCATTGTAATCATTACCAAATGGATACAGTCCTAATGGAACTTAATTGTTTCCACTAGATGGATCTTGGGTGTTTTTGGCAGCCAAAATGAAAATGATTCCAAATACCATCAAAGGGGCTTATAAGCACCCAGCATGCACAGAGTGTTTTGATATACAGCGGAGTGTTAATATCATTATCTCTCCTAATACAACATACGGTTACTTTAATCCTTTCCCGCCTCTGTGATCTTGGGAGATCCGACGGATAGAAGGCAAAGAATAAAACGCTATATACAAGGAGACAAAGGGAGAATTAGTCCCCGACCCCTGGATGTGATTTTTTGATTGTTTGAATGTTGCCTTCAAATATGCACCTTTATGGGGACTGACTCCAGTGTCTTCCACGCTAGTTTGAGTTTGCACGCGACATCAAACATACCTTTTCACACATGTTCTTTCCAGATTTTTTTTAACACTTACTTAGCAGTTTATAGAAGGAACTGAATGATCTGCTCAAGCTGCTTACAAATTAAAAAAAAATCTGTGCTTATTAATTATGCAGGATTAGTCTAATTATAATTCAGCAAATTAATTAGCGACAGAAGGTGTTCTGAAACATTGGAGTACATTTGCATGTTAAATGGAGAGGCTAGTCCGTAATATATGTAAATTTATGCATGGCTTCATAGTTTAATTTAAAAATTTGCAGCTGCATATGGTATGGGAGCAGGTGAAAAGTCAGTTTTAGTTTAATGATGCTAACAAACATTGGATGGTGTCCTGTCTTAGCAAGAGAATGTACTCATATCTGCTAATCTACGGGTCTGTCACAAGAATATAATGTTACGTAGATGCTCAAACTCAAGGTCATTAGTGAGTGAACCCATAGGTGTAAAGCTGAAAACTGAAGAGCCCAGACTCTGAACTTTATCTTGTGTATTTGGTTATCCGGCCTTGGTTTAGGGAAAGTAACATTCCAGATTGTGTAAACAGGAGCATCTTTCTGTCTCACTGGTATCTGTGCTATCAGGTGTAAAATACTCGAGCAACCTTGATTCTCTTTCCAAATATCCACATTTGCACTCCATTTCAATTTCCTGCAGTCGTGGGAAAGTTATTACCGAGTTATGAATTAATGGTAGGGTAGAGAGTTTTACACATTGGCCTCAACCATCTGGCAAAACAGTAAAACCAGCAGACCAGGCAGCAGCGAAGGGCTCTGGGTGTAATTGGTGTTCACTGCTCAGCCTAGCATGGACAAGCTTTGCCGGGAGGGCAGGGACCGAGAGGGGGAGGGGAGGGGAGGGGAGGGATGGAGAGAGACGGGGAAGGGGTGGGGAGGGACGGGGAAGGGGTGCTGAGGAAATTGTACGGTGAAGACCCAGTAAGCTGATGGCTGGCTAACAACTTCATTTCTCTCCTTCATCTGAGGAGTCTTGGTATCAGAAAGGAGAATAGATTTGTATTCTGATTTTGAAGTCTCACTGAAAGGTTTTTTTCTGAAGGAGTCTATAACGTGATTTGGTTTCCCTCAGTGCTTTTTCCTTTTCTGGATGGGAAGGGAGAGGATGGGACAGGATGGGGAAGGAGGGTATGGGTTAAAAAACAAATAAAAAAAGGAACGATGGTGTGGTGTCTATTGCAGAGAGCCCTCTGAAGACGTTTTATGAGAACTATTAGAATTACAAACATGCTTTTAGTGTGTGTTTCATTCTAGTTCAAGCCCAAAGAGTTCAATTATTATTTTCATTAATGGTGTCAGATTTTTATCTGAGTGCAAAAACAAGGATTTTCCTTAGAGATTTTTTTTTCCCCCTATAAGCCTCATAGTGCCAAGAAATGGAATTCAAGGGAATGTAAAAGTGTCGGAATATGGAAAGGAAAAATAAATCCCAGGTCTGCAGAAACTGTAGTGTGGTACTGGTTAGAAAAAAATAGAGAATCAAGGTGCTTTTGGACCTTGGTGTCTGTTTATAGTCAATTGCATGCCGCTCGGGCTGTGGAGGACGTTCTCTCCAGAAGAAATCGGGAAACGGTTTTGAAACACAGTCCATTGGTACGGAGTCAGATTTACACGATGTGGGAAGTAGCTCCCCCCTGGTGGCTAAATGAACATAGCAGATCTACTGAGTGGGCACGCTCTACGATGAAAGATCCATTGCCAAACTGAAATGCCACTTCCAAGAGCTTGTCATTGGAGTGAACATCAAATAGAAAATGATGCCACGGGGCCCGTTGCCAATTAGGAACTAGGATATTGTGCCCGTGGCTCAGAATTCTGCTGCTGACCTGGGTTTACCAAAAATAGGGATGAGGATTTGGACCCACTGTCTTTTTGTTTTTGCTGTTCTCTGACTGCTGTCTGTTAGAATGGATTGATGACTTGTGTGGGTTTTGTTTCTTTTAATATCGCTCCCTAAAATTTAACAGAGACTATTCAAGTAGAGCACCTATTATTATGGGCAAGGTGGGGGGTTGTGCAGAGCGGACCAGATTTGAATTTGCAGCAACTCCCTCTGGAGTAATTTTGTTTGGAAAATGGGTTGTTTTATAATTTGGTGGGAGAGAAAGGCCCAACGCAAAGGAAGGGGTCCTACATATGACCAGCCAAAGGGGAAGAAGCTAATTTATTTTGTACCATTTTGTCCTGGTACACAGTGTTTAGTTATAAACACTTCGTGTGGATGACTAACTAGTCCTCTCTGCTGGCCTCGGAATATGCTTAATTTTTACTGAGGGTCCCTGATTTTTACAATAAATATTAAGCAATCACCATCATCATCATCATTGCAGAAGCCCTGAAATCGCGTGGAAGTGGCTTGGTAGGGACATCTTGATTACCTGCCACGTATAGAAATGAAATTATCTGCTGCCAAAGGAATTAGCTCACTGATCTATTAAAAATCTCCTTCATAGGAGAGCCTGCTTTGTCCCTTGGGAAATGTTTTCAAAATTTCGTTTTGGTGACTTGATTCTCAAAAAATGTTTTCCAAGATTTAATTCAACTTCTTATGTTACATGTTTGATTTCCAGCTTTCTCCCCTGCCCCGTAGTCTTGTTGAACAAATGGCCTTAAACCTTCCTCGGCCACTTGAGGATTCTTTACTTTTTTTTTTTTCTTTTGGCAGAGGGTTGAAGCTATTTGGGATGGACTATCTTTGGACTGTTTGGGTTCTTGAGGAGTTTTGTTTTCTGAATACCTGAGAGACTGCTTATCTTCCTTGGTGGTTCTAAACAGCCACAGAATTTCGAGAGAGTGCAGTTCCTGATAGGAATGAGACATTTTTGTTTGTTCACTTGGTTTGTTTCGCAACACGAGGAACCATTCCACTCATATTCCAGAGAAAGAGCAAGGAAACAGCAGGGTCCCCCATGTAGAACCACGAGGCACCTGTCCCCTGAAACTCAGTGCCGCTTGGCCCTGTGCCCCTCTTCCTTCAGAAGAGCCTTGGCCCAGCTCCCGCCAGAGCCACAGTTTGCTAAGTGGCAGACAATCCTAGCTCTTCTGCTTACTAGCTCTTTTCCCTTGGGCAGTTTGTCTACCCTTTCTTAATCTTGTCTATCTCCTCTGCAAAATGGGAATGTTAATATTCCAACTCCCAGAGTTGGGAGGATTAAATGAAATCATGCCTGGCAAATACTATGAGCCCAGTGAATAAAGGCAGTAATAATAGTGATGATGATAATCATTCCATCACGAGTCTTTTAGCCAAGAGGAGTTAGAGAGGTTGAGTATAGTTGGAAGTAAGAAAATTTATTACTCAACATTTTTTTGTAGGGCGGTGCCTTTGGCTCAGTGAGTAGGGCACCGGCCCCATATACAGAGGGTGGCGGGTTCAAACCCAGCCCCAGCCAAACTGCAACAAAAAATAGCTGGGCATTGTGGTGGGCGCCTGTGGTCCCAGCTACTTGGGAGGCTGAGGCAAGAGAATCCCTAAGCCCAAGAGCTGGAGGTTGCTGTGAGCTATGATACCACAGTACTCTACTGAGGGCGGCAAAGTGAAACTCTGTCTCTAAAAATAAATAAATAAATAAATGAATAAATAAAACTTTTTTGTAAACCTAACCTTTTTCAGATCTGAAATGACCTTTAATCGAAATGTCCAGGTGAGTAAGCTTTCATGGTAATATGTCCCTTGCTTAGGAATGTCTGGGGGGATTAAATAGTCTATATCTACTCTCTGCATGTATTTATATTTTAGTATAAAGCAATGTTTTTCAATCTTTTTTTATCTCATGACAAACTTGAACGTCTAGGTAAACTTTTGTGGCACACTTAAATTATGTTGATTTAAAAAAGACTAAAAAAAAAAAAAAGATACCTATTGTGCTTTAAACTTCTTTTGAAACTAATTTAATTAATCTTTAAAATTTTTTGCAGCACACCTAAGATCCTCTTAAACCAGTTGAAAATCACTGATTTAAAGGGGGGTGTGTGTTAAATTAAAGCAACAACAACAGCAAAATAGAAGAAAAAATAAACTACACAGAACATCCTCTTATAAAATGACGAGTGTCTGATTTAAGCCTAAGGCAGTTAGTTAAAACTTCTAAATCGTCTACCTTTTCTGTGGGATCTTGAGCCTTCAAGCAGGTCAGCCACCCTGTGCCAAGCGGGTCTCAAGTACTGAGTGTTCTCAGATGCGCCATTGAGAAGTTACTGGACCTGCCAGTCTCTTTGTTCTTATAGACTCTTGACAGAGGCTTCGCAAGACCCTTGAAGCTTCAGGGCTTTTTCTGGCCTGGACTGACACCTCAACAATCCATAGATTTCTCTAGGACACTTCATCTCCAGGTTGAAGCTGGGGCCCGCCGCTAACCTTCACCTTACTGGGTGTTGCCTGGGTGTGGATTCTGTTGGGGGCTCTTGAAGTGGGAAGTATGTTCTCTCTGGTATTAGAAAGCTCAAAGAGGACATTAGGGTTAAGACCTAGATTAAAGCTAGAACACTACCATTGTATTTTTCATTGGCCTCAAGTGGAAACCAATCATTAGGGGGTTTCCTACCTTATAAAGCAGAGTGAGTTGCCATGATGGCCATTCTTAGGGTGAGAAAATGGAACCGCGTGTGATCACCCACCTGCCTTCTCACACTGGCTAGGGAGCTTGGGTTTGCCTAATGCCCCAAAGGGTGACAATTTGTCAAGAAAATCTTGGGAGAAGAATGGCGACTGCCCATTCCTTTCAAATGTGGTTTTATGATCTAGCTCATCCTTACATTGGGTAGCGTGTTTTAAAGGAAGGGGCTATCTCCTTTATATACATATACCCAAACAGGGAAAGTCAATTGTATTTTAATTAACTAGACTTTTTTAAAAGGAGGTTTAATAGCTAATCCAGACAGACAGCGTCTCCATCAAAATCAATGAAGATAGACTTACAAGTACCTCCATGGTTCGTGAGGTCATTACAACTGTAGATTTAGCTTAGCTTTTAGTAATTAGCCTGCTAGTGTGACCATCATGGCAGAGAAAGAAAACCAGAAATAGCATCCCTGATCTTGGCCCTTGGAGGGTATGGGGTGTTCTCATCTCTGTGGTATATAAAATGTGGCCATGTGTGGCCTTGTCATTTCAGAGCTTGTTTCCAGGGTAGGCAGGAATAGTTGTTATGTGTGTGTTTTAAGGGAACAAGGAGCTAAGACTTGAAGTGAAAGGTATTTTATGTATTATTTTGCACAGAGTAAGGCTTTGTCTAATGGTATCTGCCACTAGTGTTGTGCTCACATTTCTATAAGATGTGTCCCCATCTAAGTCTTTTTCTTTTTTTTAAAAATAATTTTATTAAATCCTAATTGTGTACATTAGTGCAATCATGAGGCACAATGTACTGAGTTCATATACAATCTGAAATATTTTGGTCGAACTGTTAAACATAGCCTTCATGGCATTTTCTTAATCACTATATGAAGACATTGATATTCTACATTTAAT
>CAUYRH010044034.1:0-22947 GCA_963574655.1 Perodicticus potto
TACAGGCGCCCGCCACAACGCCCGGCCATTTTTTGGTTGCAGCCGTCATTGTTGTTTGGCGGGCCCGGGCTGGATTCGAACCCACCAGCTCAGGTGTACGTGGCTGGCGCCTTAGCCCATTGAGCCACAGGCGCCGAGCCAAGGCTCTGGCATTTTAAGATGCCATCTGAGAAGAAGAAGGAGAGGTGCCTGGGTATGGGGGAGCATCCTGCAGCCTGCTGGGCCTTGGGGTCGCACAGCAACCTCTCGGGAACCACACCAGCTGTGTTCCCATCCCTGGGCTGTGAACCAACCACTAAGCCACGCTCAGCAGATAAAGCTGGGAGCCTTGCAGAGGGCACAACCAGAAGGCCCGCGTGATGCCTGCGCACGAGGACTCATTTCTAATTCTGAGGTTCTTCAGGAACTAAAAACCACTGTCGTGAAGGTCACATGCCTTCAACAAGAAAGCAGGGACGCAGTGCAGGTGACAGCAGGTGAGGCAAGGACACACAGGCCCTCTGCTCCCTACCATGGAATTGAAGTAGCAGCCTTAAGCCCGGTTCCCTATAGGTCCCTACTTCTCCTTTCCCACCTGTGCCCAAATCTGATGGCAGCAGAGCAGAGGAGGAGATGCCTCCGAAGTCCTTCAGAGCACCAGGCCTCAGATTGCAGGGGCAGGAGAAGGACCGGTAAGGTGCCTAAGAGCTCGGGCTGCCAGACCCACCCGCAGGGTCTCTCACTCAGGGCTGAGGGCCTGAGCACCTGCCTTTCTAGTAAGTTTCCAGGGGAGGTGAGAACTCAGGCTTCATCATAAACCTCATGCCAGCAGATGGCCCAGAGCAGGGGACAGTTCGTGCTCAGGCAGGAGGCAGCCTGGCAACCTGTGCGGGGTGAGCAGAGTTTACACTCACATCACTGGTTTGGATTCACACTCTGAGAACTACTGGTCTGAAGAGTGGCCGGTCCGTTCCTATGGAAGGAGAAACAGCTGGCGGTAGTCGGAGTGACAAAGCACCTGTGGGAAGAGGAGGAGCCCAGGGGTGGCCTCCAAAGCTGCTTCCCTCTCCCACCGATGCCTGTGGCGTTGCGGACCCGCCACACCTTGCCGTGGGGAAGCCAGGCGGAAGGAAGACTCTACTCCCCGTCTCCACGCGGGAACTGAGCAACACGGTGGGCCACATGTTGGCCAAGAGCTGAGAATCCGCAGTTGAACCACACCCAGGCCCCCGCTCCTGACTCCCTCAGAACCTCACTGGCCATCAAATCATAAACCTTATGCCAACAGATGGCCCAGAGCAGGGGACAGTTCGTGCTCAGGCAGGAGGCAGCCCGGCAATGTGCTGGGTGAGCAGAGTTAACACTCACTGTTCGCGTGCCCCACTTGCTCCTGGGAGGATTTACAGCAAGGCCAAGGAGGACCCATAGGATGGTAAAGAGGAATCCCCTACTCCAGTTCTCTTGTGCCACCACCCTCCGCTCTCTGTGCTTGTGCAGCTTCTCTGGGATCACAGCAAAGCCTGGAAAGTAGAAATCGATTCCGGTCCTGGATCTTCAACACAGACTTGGGTTAAGCCGAGGAGAAACAACGACATTAGAGAAAAGCCCTTCTGAGCCTGGGCGTACACACAGACCCAGAAGGATGCCAGCGGCCAGGGCTTCTACATCAGGAAAAGGAGGCTTCTTACTCAGGAAGAAGAGTTGAGAATGTGTGCACTGAAGGCAAAGGAGAGTGCAGCCTGCCCCCAAGGGGGCTTGGACAGCAGAGGAATGGGAGCCTGGCTTCTTGGAGATGGCCAGTCTCCCAGCCGGCCTGAGAGCACCCGGGGAAATTCAGGTAAGTCAGGGAACGGCAGAGACAGGGATCCCCCGGCCAGATCCCAGCCCCTCTCTCCGAGGCCCCAGGCGGGTGACAAGACCAGCTAGACTGTCCCATGTCACGAGCCGCGCCCGGGGGTGGGGGTGCAGCTGAGTACAAAGCAGGAAAAGGGTCCTGAAGATAGTCCTTTCCTGCTGCTGGGAAATGTCATCATAGCCTGAGTTTTGTAAGAAGGCAATGCTGTGCTGTCTGCCATATGTACAGAGTATTGGCGAAAATGCACAGATCTCGGATGCCTATCAAAGGAGTGGCACTGTGGGGGCGGTGGGAGTCACGTTTCCACGGAGGCCACAGAGCAGGGGCCCAGGCCCACGGCACCTACCCAGAAGACCCCATGAAGAACTCCCCACCCACAGCTCAAGGATGAGACAGAAGCTCTGACCTGAGGACGTTGCAACCTTGGACTGAGGCCACCTAGAAATGCCTGGTCTCATTTTTTTCCCCCAAGCTATAGGGAGCTCATAGTTGGAAATTAAGTAGTTACCAAAAACAAGCTTTTTTACACCCAAGTTTGTGACTATGAGATTTATCCTTGCCACAAAGAGTCATGTAGCCCTGGCCATGTGGAGTTTCTACCTAAGGAGTCTGCAGGACCAACCCAGGGTCAAAAGGCTCCTGCTCAGCCTCCAGCCTCCTCCCTGCTGGGCCACACCATGGCCTCCAGTTGCTCCAGCCCCTCCCCCCAGATGCTCCACTTCTTCCAGCTGCTCCCCAGCCTAGAGCCCTTCCCAGCTGAGCCCTGCCCTCAGCTCAAATCACTCTGTCCCTTGAGCCCAAGAGTTTGAGGTTGCTCTGAGCTATGATGATATCATAACACTCTACCCAGGGCCCCAGAGTAAGGCTCTGTTCCCCCCCAAAATAATAATAATCACTGTGGTCCCCTTCACTCTCTAGTCAGTGCCTTGCTTTTTCTAGTCCTCATAGCAGTGTTTGCTTCCCACCATCACATCATAGCTGATGTTGAAGTTGTTTGTGTTCTGTCTTCCCTAATAGAATATAAATTCCATTTGAAAGCGGGGACTTTGTCTTGAATCCCCAGTGCCTAGAGCACTCCCTGGAATACAGTAGGTGCTCCTCTTTTTGAAATGGATAAAAGATCTTAATTTAGAGGAAACTCAGCATTGCAGGGAGCTTGCCCCTTGCCTGTCCAAGTGCGCCCCTCTCCCGCCTCCGCCACCCCCTCCTGGGGAGCTGCAGGTGCTGGGTTTGTCCTGCCACCCTTGACCTCTCCATGAAGCCAAGATGGAATTTCCCTACTGATTTCAGATGAGTTTGAGAACTATCAATCTCCTGTGTTTGTGGGAGAGAGCTTACTTTTTTCTAGTTTATGGATTTTTAGCACAGTTGTCATAACTGCTTGGGCTTAATGGTGTGTAAACGCTGCTGGTGAGTTTGTGCTCCTAAATCCTAAAAAAAGAATACAAGAAGGTGGAGGGAGGAGTGAGAAGGAACCACACCTGTGCTGCAGAGCAGGACAAACTAACCATTGTCACCCCCTCCCAACAATCGGGATATTGTACAGACACTAGCCAGTCAGCTGCCGTGGGTGGTTAACTCATCTGCCATCTATCATGGATTCAGGGTGGTGACAGCACGGTGGCTGGGCCAGCCCTCAGGTCCCCTCCTGCCCCTCCCCCAGCCCCCCCAACCTGCCCCCTGGCTGTGGCCATCTCGTGACACATTGTCCATCCACTAGAGGGGGAGTCAACGAGGGGGGAATAAACAACCTTAATTCAGGTTTTAAAATGAGTTTGCCAGCAGCTCCGGGCCAGCTATGAGAAGGAAGAGAAGAGGCCATCGTTGACCCTAAAGTGAGATTTTTGGACAACCCACAGGTGCACCAGAGGCTCTTCCAGAGCAAATGAGCCCACCCAACTGCATATCCCACGTTCCACACACCCAGTTCCCTCTGTCCTGTCCCTCCCTCCACTACTGGCCTGGCCAGTGGTCTTCCTGGAAAACCGATCGGGTAAGTCTGTTCCCTGCTGGAATCCCAGATTCCTGGTCCTCACACCCGAAACACCAATGACCCTGAGGTGCTGTTTGAGCCCCTGAGCCGCTGCCCACCCACTGCCTGAACGCACCTGCCCACTCTCTGCCCTTCTCTGCACGTCCAGGCCTGCGATTGTCCATCCAGTCCTAATCCCCCCAGAGGCTCATGGACCATCTCCTGCCCACTGCTCGGTCCAACCTTCCCTCCTTGGGGTACAGCCTGCTTCGTCGGCTTCCCTCCCCAGGGGTACAGCACTGTCCTTCCACGCGCTTCCTACTCACTGAGTGTCAGCTGCCTCCCCCCGTCCTCCTCCATGAGGCTCTGAGCTCTTTGAGGCAGAGAAAGAATCTTGTCTGAGAATCCCCTACACCTGACACATCGTAGTCACTCAATGAATGGTGAATGTGTGAGTGGTCTTGTTACAGTTTTCTTGCCTGGCATAAGGCCTCCGTCTGGAATCAACAACATCTTGAATCAGATGTAGTGTGGTAATAATTTTAATAAAAGAGCTCTGAAATCAGAAATGTGATATGGTCTTTTTTTGTTTGTCTTTAATAGAGACAGAGTCCCACTTTGTTGCCCTGTGTAGAGTGCTGTGGTGTCATACTCACAGCAACCTCAAAATTGGGCTCAAGCGATTCTCTTGGCTCAGCCTCCCGAGTAGCTGGGACTACAGGCACTCGCCGCAATGCCCAGCTATTTTTGTTGTTATTGTTGTTGTTGTTGTTGTTGTTTAGCAGGCCTGGGCCGGGTTCAAACCCACCAGCCCCAGTGTACGGCAGGTGCTCTAACCACTAAGTTACAGGCACCCAGCTGATATGGTCTTTTTTGTTTGTTTGTTCGTTTGTTTGTGGCAGAGTCTCAATTATAGTCCTGATAGAGTGTCATGATGTCATAGCTCACAGCAACCTCAGTCTCTTGGGTACAAGTGATCCTCCTGCCTCAGCCTCCCGAGTAGCTGGCACTACGGGTGCCCACCACAACACCTAGCTAGTTTTTCTATTTTCAGTAGAGACAGGGTCTCACTCTTGCTCGGCCTGGTTGTGAACTCCTGCGCTCAGACAATGCACCCACCTTGGCTTCCCAAAGTGCTAGGATAACAGGCATGAGCCACCGTGCCTAGCCACAGTTTCCTTTTATTCAGATGACAGAATTCCAGCAGCCAAAGCCAGTACCTGAGATAATACCCAAGTAAAATTAGGAAGAAACTATGGTCTCTGCACGCCTGTTAGAATGTTGACAATTCAAAACCCCAACACCACTCATTGCTGGTGATGTACAGAGTGAGGGGAGCTCACATTCACTGCGGTGGGAATGCAAAATGGTGCAGCCACTGTGGAGGTCAATTTGACAGTTTCTCACAAAAACTAAACGTATTCTTACCATATGATCCAGCCATCACACCCCTTGGTATTTACCCACATGAATTGAAAACTTACGTCCACACAAAAACCTGCACCCAGATATTTATAGCAGTTGTCTTCATAATTGCCAAATTTGGAAGCAACCAAGATGTCTGGCAGCAGGCGAGCCTTCACGCTATGGGGAAAAAGTCAAGAAGAAATAAGCAGTGTGTCCTGACAGGGACATATTATCCAGTGTTTCAAGGAAGTGAGTTTTAAACCATGAAAAGACAGGAAGCAAGTGTGAAAGCATGTTACTCAGTGAAAGCAGCCAGTCTGAGAAGGTTGCATTCTGTGCTACTCCAACTATGTAATTCTGAAAAGAGCAAAATCATGAAAACAGTAAAAAGGTCTGTGATTGCTGGGGGTTGGGGAAAAGTGGGGCGAACACAGCAGAATTGTAGGGCAGTGACACTTCTTTCTACACCCCTGTCATTATGCATTTCCATAACACCAGCAGTGACCCCTGATGTAAACTGTGGACTCCGGGTGACAATCACATGTCAATGTAGGCTCAGCAGGTGGCACAAATGTACCCCTCACTATGACACTGATAGTGGGAGGCATTGATTTGGGGGCAGAGGGCATATGGGAACTCTCTGTGGTTGCTGCTCAACTTTTCTCTGAACCTAAAACTGCTCTAAAAAACGAAGTCTTTTAACAGAAAGAAAGAGAGAGAGAGAGAAAAACACTGGCCACATCTTCAAGAAATGATACATTAATGATCAAAGCAAAGGTATATACCTAGTGGGATGAATCATGAAACCGACAAAGGACAGTCCCAAGCATTTCTCCCCAGAAAAGCTATAGCCAGTGCAGAATGTGCCCTCAGGTGGCTGAGTCTGGATCTGAGTATGGCCCTGGGGCAGCACAGTGGGCCCTTGCCCGAGACTGGGCCCCTGGATGGCCTGTTCCTGTCCACTGATGGGCTGGGGGGATGTAAAGTTAAAGTCCTTCCTTATTTCTGGGGAGCTGAGAAGACCCGCAAGTATAAGCTGTAGTCAGGGAAATGAGGATTTCCTGGGCTGGGGCTGTTTTAGGCTCCCTATCAGTGGCTTGGCTTCCTGTGCAGAGTAAAAGCCCGGTTTGGGGCCGCACACATTCCACTGCCTGGGTTAGAGGATTTCAGGGGATCTTAAGAAGACTTGTACTTGAAAAGCAGAAACTTTGCTACAGCTTCAAGAGGAAGCAAATATGCCCTGAGGCTTGACAGGCTTGGCTACGATTTGCTTCGGAAGACTGAGCCAGGAAATAAGCTCCTTCCTGCCCTTCACAATGTGCATCTCCTAAGAACAGTTTTCCAGAACCTTTGTAGTTACCAAATACAACCTCCTCTACAAATGACTGGACCCTCCAAAACCCCTCACTGGAGACTTCTCATCCTAGGATGCTGTATGCTCCCCCCGTGTTCCCCGGGAAGCCCTGGCTCCCACAGGCTGCTTCAGAGTGAAAGGTCCAGGCTTTCTGCCGTGTTCAGCACCACCTGGCAAGCGTGAGGACAGCTTCATTTTTCTGTTTTGTAGTGGCCCATCCCAGCGAGTAGCCTGTGCATCTGTGACGGCAGAGATGGTCCCTTAGTCCCTGGCACATGACGGATTCTCAACAAATACAGGGAAGGAGGGAGGGAGGGGGGAGTGGGAGGGAGGGAAGGAAAATGAAAGAACATAAAATACATTCGCGTTTTTCTTACGAGTCCTCATCTGAGCCTGGGTGGAGACAAGGAGGCAAGTCCTACAATTTCCCTCAGTTCTCACTTACGACTTCTCTTGATGGCTTATCCCGGGGGCATGAACCTGAGTGTCCTCTGGGGGAGACAGCGCTCCCTGAGTGTCACCTCCTCCTGTTCCTCCCACCCAGAATCTGCAAGCAGAGGCCGACCATTACCCTCCAAAGCCTGGCCAAGGATGGTGTCTGAGCCAAACTTGAGAACTCCTAGGGGTTTAAAGGATTCATTTTCCTCAGGCCAGGAAGGCAAGCAGACTGCCCTGAAGGAGGAAACCTAGCAGCTCCCTGGAAGCAGGAGGTGGGTATCCCCGGGGGCCACACAGGCCTCTCCGAAGGGAGGTGAAGGGGAAGAAGGTGCCCAAGCTTCTGTTGTGGTTTCTGCAGGAAGGAACATGTGAGGCAGGCTGAGCAGGCTGAGGGGGCTAGCTGGTCTACCAGGGACTAGTTGCCTGGTCCCTCTGGCCCTGGGGTGATGAGAGCAGTTGGATGGCAGGGTCCCTTTGCATGTGAAAGGTGTGCTCTGGGTGAGCCCTTTGCTGTCCAGGAATCAGCTAGTGCTGGGAGATGCAGCCCCTTCAGAAGGAGCAACCCCAGAGTCAGAGCATCAGACGGGCAGGGGTAACGTAGACCTCCACAACCTACATGCTGTGGCAGGAGTCCCGGGTCTGTCTGTTCTGGGTTACAGCTATGTTGGGAGCTGCACCTTTTGTACCCATGATGCAGGGACCCTGGACACAGTCTTTCCTGGGCCTCTGAATATGCCACATCTGCTTAATCAAGACACAAAAGGCAACACAACAGCATATCATCAGAAACACTCCACAGACCCACGTGGGAGCAGCTGCCCACCCGGAATAAGTACACACACACACACACACACACACACACACACACACACACGCACGCGCTCGTGCTCAGAGGCCTGCAAGACCATCACAGCTTCAGCTCAGCACCTGTGGCTCAACGGGCTAAGGTGCCAGCCACGTACACCTGAGCTGGCGGGTTCGAATCCAGCCTGGGCCCGCCAAACAACAATGACGGCTGCAACCAAAAAATGGCCGGGCATCGTGGCGGCTGCCTGTAGTCCCAGCTACTTGGGAGGCAGAGGCAGGAGACTTGCTTGAGCCCAGGAATTGGAGGTTGCTGTGAGCTGTGATGCCACCGCACTCTATCCAGGGTGACAGCTTGAGGCTCTGTCTCCAAAAATAAATAAATAAATAAATAAATAAATAAATAAATAAAATAATTATGATTAATGAGCAGCACCTATGGCTCAGTGGGTAGGGCACTGGCCCCATATACCAAGGGTAGTGGATTTGAACCCGGCCAAACTGCAACAGAGAATAGCCGGGCGTTGTGGTGGGTTCCTGTAGTCCCGGCTACTCAGGAGGCTGAGGCAAGAGAATTACCTAAGCTCAAGAGCTGGAGGTTGCTGTGAGCTGTGATGCCACGCACTCTACTGAGGACGACCAAGTAAGACTCTGTCTCTTAAAAAAAAAAAAGAAAAGAAATTTCAGGGTTGCAATGATCTATGATAACACCACTATAGTAGCCAGGGCGATAGAGTGAGACCCTGTCTCAAAAAAAAAAAGACATCCTGCAAAAACTAATGTGTAATTTCAGTAGAGAATGAAAACCATTAGGAGTCAAAATGGAAAAAGGTGAAAAAGAAAAAGAACAGAGCATCTAAGAGCTGTGGGGCAATATTAAATAGTATGAGGCAAATGTAAAAATATACATTTTTCCTTATTTTTAATTACTTTAGAATATAATTGACAGCCTACAGTAAAAATAGTCACAAAAATAGTCACAATGACTCACATGTGGGTCATTACAAAAGTTTTGAGACAGACTATGTTATGGTCCATTATTTCACTTCCAAAAAACACAGTTCACGGGCAGCACCTGTGGCTCAAAGGAATAAGGCGCCGGCCCCATATGCCAGAGGTGGCGGGTTCAAACCCAGCCCTGGCCAAAAACTGCAAAAAAAAAAAAAAACACAGTTCACAAGTATCCTTTCTGACTCACTCATGCAAGTTTCTACTTGCTTGGATTATGGTGTTGCTCAGAGGGCTCCAGTTGCGTCTGCATGGATTTTACGTTTCTTTTCTTCTTCTTTTTTGGAGACAAAGTCTTACTTTGTCGCCCTTGGTAGAGTGCAATGGCACTGTAGCTCACAGCAACCTCTAACTGTTGGGCTCATGGGATTTTCTTGCCTCAACCTCAAACTCTTGAGCTCAAGTGAGCCCCTTGCCTCAGCCTCCCCCTAGTAGCTGGGACTACAGGCACCTGCCACCACACCTGGCTAGTTTTTTTATTTTTTGTAGCAATGGGGTCTCGCTTTTATTCAGGCTGGACCCTAACTTCTGACCTCAGTTTCAGCCTCCCAGAGTGCTGGGATTATAGATGTGAGCCACCACACACAACCTTGATTTTTACGTGCCTTGATTTTTGTGTTATCTCGAAACTTTTATAATGACCCATGTGGTATATGTATAAGGAAAATGTCTGAAAACCGTAGCACCAAAGATAAGAAGGAAGAATTGGGAGCATGCTATTGTAAATTTCTTATATTACTTATGAAGCCATATAACATTTAAAGGTAGATGTAATTGATGATTCATTTTATAAAACTAGGACAACCATTATAAAATTTAAAAAAAGAGGCATAAATGATGAGCTAACAGTGGAGATGAAATACATAATCCAAAAGCAGGCAGCAAAAGAAGAAAAAAGCTAAAAAGAACACAAGGAACAAATAGAAATAACAAACAAGGCTTGGCGCCTGTGGCTCAACGAGCTAAGGCGCCAGCCATGTACACCTGAGCTGGCGGGTTCAAATCCAGCCCGGGCCCGCCAAACAACAATGATGGCTGCAACCAAAAAATGGCCGGACGTTGTGATGGGTGCCTGTAGTCCCAGCTACTTGGGAGGCAGAGGCAGGAGACTCGCTTGAGCCCAGGAATTGGAGGTTGCTGTGAGTTGTGATGCCACAGCACTCTATCCGGGGTGACAGCTTGAGGCTCTGCCTCAAAAAAAAAAAAAAAAAAAGAAATAACAAACAAGATGGCAGATTTTAATCCAATTATACTAATAATTACATTAAATGTAAATGATCTACATACATCAATTAAAAGATACTGTCAGGAATGGGCGCCCGTTGCTCAGTGGTTAGGGTGCCAGCCATATGCTCTAGAACTAGTGAGTTTGAGCCTGGCCCAGGCCTGCTAAACAAAACAAACAAACAAAAAAAAACGGGCATTATGGCAGGCACCTGTAGTCCCAGCTACTTGTGAGGTTAAGGCAAGAGAATCGCTTAAGCCCAAGAGTTTGAGGTTGCTGTGAGCTGTGATGCCACAGCACTCTACCGAGGGTGACATAGTGAGACTCTGCCTTAAAAAAAGAAAAAAGAAAGAAAGAAATCCAATGTACATATAAAGACATAAGTTACAAGTAAAAGGAGGGAAAAACACCATGTAAACACTTATCAAAAGACAACATTAACATCAGATATTTTTTATCACAGTACTGTCATATAGGTAATAGTTAAAGAAGAAAAAAATAAAAAGGAAGAAATAATGACATAAAGCTACTATGATTACAGTAAAGGTTTGAATTAATTTGCATTTAATTAGGCACACAAATATTTACATACATACCAAAAAGCAGTCTATACCTGAGTGAGAGGTGTTGGTGTTGTCTATCCTGTCCCCACAGAGTAGATCTGCAGACCCTCTGTAAGAATAGGATGAAATTTGCTGATTCAAGGGTCCAATAATTAAGACATTATTTCCAGCTAGGTAGGCTGTATTAGAAGATGGTTATCAAAATTCTACTAGATAATCCTCCTGAGTTAGCCATCCTTTTGTCTTTGATTGTTAGTCAATTGATAAAGGAAGCTGATATGTGAAGATAACCCAGTATCAGTCTCTCTAGACTCTTTGTCTACCACTGGAGTTTCTATAATCACTGTTGAAAACAGTTTCTACTGGGGACACGGTGGCTCACACTTATAAATCCTAGCACTCTGGAAGGCCAAGGTGGGTGGATTGCTTGAGCTGAAGAATTTGAGACCAGCCTGAGCAAAAGCAAGACCTCAATTAGCTGGGCCTTGTGGTACATGCCTGTAGTCCCAGCTACCTGGGAGGCTGAGGCAAAAAGATAACTTTGAGCCCAAGAGTTTGAGGTTGCTGTGAGTTATAATACTACAGCACTCTACTCAGAGCAACAGAGTAAGACTCTGTCCAAGAAAAAAAAATAGTTTCTTTATTTTATCTATTTTTTATTGCGACAGAGTCTCACTTTGTTGTCCTTGGTAGAGTGCTGTGACATCATAGCTCACAGCAACCTCCAACTCTTGGGCTCAAGCAACCCAGCTTTTTTTTTTTTTTTCAAATAGTACTTTTTTTTTTCTTTTTTGCAGTTTTGTTTGTTTTTGGCCAGGGGTGGGTTTGAACCCGCCACCTCCGGTATATGGGGCCAGCGCCCTATTCCTTGAGCCATAGGTGCCACCCAACACCCAGCTTTATTTTATTTTTTGTAGAGTTGAGGTCTTGCTCTGGCTCAGGCTGATCTCGAAGTCCTGAGCTCATGGCAATCCACCCACCTCGGCCTCCCAGAGTGTTAGGATTACTGGCTTGAGCCACCATGCCCAGCCAGAAAATACTTTCTATTAAATCATTCAGTGTACCCTATAAGGTCCTGTCTTGAAAAACCAGTGTTAAGCTCTACTTGTTTTCTAACAGGTTTTCATGCTGTTTTCCAGGTTCCTGCTGAAGGTAATAAAGGAATGTAATGAAAGACTACTCCAATTTCCTTATGAAAATTTAACCATGATACAGTTCCATGCAATTTTTAGAAAAAAAAAATGTATCAAATTTCAATTATAAAGAAAGTTTTAAAAACTGGATTTAGGCTCGGCGCCTGTGGCTCAACGGGCTAAGGCACCAGCCACGTACACCTAAGCTGGTGGGTTCGAATCCAGCCCGGGCCCGCCAAACAACAATGGTGGCTGCAACCAAAAAATGGCCGGGTGTTGTGGCGGGCACCTGTAGTGCCAGCTCCTTGGGTGGCAGAGGCAGGAGACTCGCTTGAGGCCAGGAATTGGAGGTTGCTGTGAGCTGTGATACCACAGAACTCTAGACAGGATGACAGCTTGAGGCTCTGTTTCAAAAAAAAAAAAAAACTGGATTTAGAAACTCTTTGACAAAGACTAGGGAAAAAATGTCATTGAGATTGTTTGGAAAAGTTCAAACCATTCTTCTACTGCTCTCACACCACCCCAACAATCAACACAGGAAACTCAGTGATCAAATGTGTGGAGGTTCTTCCCCACCACCAAGCGAGCACTCATTTCTGCAGTAGACACCAGCTGGTATCATTCAATTCAATTCCAACGCTATCTACCTATCGATAGAGTCAGATCACCCAGGTTGAAGGTTCAGTCCCCAAGACTGCCTCCCATCCCACTTTCAGACACCAGTGGCATGTCCAGGCCTCCAAAACTTCTGACAGACCTGCTTCAATTTGGGGTTCTGAAGACGCTCCCCAACAACCCCCCACCGCCGCCACACCCCCATCTTTGGGTTCAATTCATTTGCTACAGCAGCTCACAGAACTACAGGAAATATGTACATTTACTAGTTTATTATTAAGGATATTACAAAGGATACAGATGAAGCAGCATAGATCAAGACATGGAGGAAGGGTCCTGGAGCTCCAAACACACCCAAGGTGAACCTCCCTCCAGGAACTTCCACATGTTCAGTGATTCAGAAGCTCTCTAAAACCTGTCCTTTTGAGTTTTTAAGGAGGCTTCATTACTTAGGCATGATTGATTAAGCCACTCTTCCCTCCTTGAAAGTTGGGGGTTGGGGTTGAAAGTCTTAAACCTCTAATCCAGCTCTAATCTTTCTGTTGACCCCATTCATTAGCTACCTAGGGGCAGGCAGTCAGCCAGTAGTCAACTCATTAGTATATGGAAAGACATCTCTTTGGAGATACTGAGGATTTTATGACCCAAATGCCAGGAAATGAAGAAGAAAACCAAATAAGCATATATTTCACAGTATAACAGAGAAATACCATATGAGAAAATCTGAACTGTGGTGAAAACCTAGACGACTTATTTATACATCTGTGAGTTTTAAATTTTCCACAATAAGTTAAATGTAAGTTCAAGCATTACGTTACATGCTTGAACTTAAAAAATAAATATATTCTTCTTTGTATCAAATAACACAAATTATGTGGCCCTTTGTATTTTTTAACCTAGAATATAAGGAAATTCCAGGTTAAATTCAGCTCCCAATCATAGTAGGTAAGAAATCCTCATTTCAACAGTATTTGTTCCCTAGGCTTTTCTCTGGCTTTGGTTTTGTATTTCTTTTCTTTTCTTTTTTTTTTATTTCATAAATTCAGCCAAGTGGTACAGTTTTTTATTTCTTTTTAATAACCTCATGTCAAAGATCTTTAACTAGAAACTGCCACAGTTATGCTTTAGAAAGTGATCATTTGATTTTATAATTAATTACAGTGGTACATGACATGAAATATCAAAAAACAATTGTTAATTACCTGTGAGCCATTCTCTTTATGGTACTGTGTACATATTGTATACAAATAAGTAAACTTTACAAATCACAATGATAAAAGAAAGTTAACAGAAACAATAGTCACCTGTCAAGAAATAAGCGAACATCACACTGTCAAAAGCCAACTCATCAAAAACTGGTCAGGTACTAAGAAGACGAAGTCTTGGTGGCAAGGCCTAATTCCATTTGCCTGTCTTGGCCATGTAATCTCTGCAACAGAGTGAGAGATAACTGATCAAAAAATAAACTAAGTAGCAGTATTATTTCCCTTTATAAAAATCTAAATTTTACACACCCATCAGGGGCAGCCTAGACTAAGAAGTTACATCACACCCACAGGGGAGATTAACTGAAGCAACCAGCCCAAACCAATCAGAGAACTAAATTTGTCATCTCAAATCATGATCACTTGGGCAACTCCAAAGTGCTCAGTCCCCAGTCCCAGGTCCTGAGAACATTAACTTTTGTAGAAAGACATCTGAAACCTAAAGACTACAACAGGAAGCACAGAAGTCTGGAAATTTCCTCTACCAAGAAGTTCCAAGGAGATCAGTCACATTAACCGGTATATGTGTTTGCTCTGCAATAAAAATATGTCACAGCCAAATAGGGAAGGAGGACAAGGGGAGAATAAGATTAGAAAAACAGGTTGGTGGTTTTCCACGTGTTTACTAAGAAAGGAAAATCTAATAGAACAACCCCAAATGACCGTCTGAAGGCAAAGTTGGGAGGCAAAAGCCACTACCCCATGGGACCTTGTAACATGGGCAGCCTCGGCACTTTCCTAAAGGGCTCACAGCCAGCAAAAAGAGGTGGAGGCTTTCTAGTCTGTTCCTTCCAGATCTGAAATCAGGGAGCAGCTCTCAGCGATAAGACACAGATGGCCGGGCTTTCTTCTGGGGCCATGCTAGAGGAGCTGGCTGCGGTTTCCCTCCCAATTAAGGGCAGAGATTAAGTTCTTTTTAACTGTGTCACCAAGCACACAGCCCAGTGCACATGAGGGGCACTCAAAACTACATTAAATTAAACGCTGATTCCGATTTATGCGGATCATTACACAACACGTTTGCTTAGTGCCCAGCAAAGAATTTTCAGAACGTCTCACATGTCTCTCCTGCCATTTATGACATGAGATGGTCACACAAGACGACAGGACGTGTACACATTCAAAAGAGCCGTAACGGAGGCGCAGCACACCCAGGTCCAACAGCCCCACTCAGGACAGACTCCTGCAGCGGCCCCAGGAATCCTGACGCACAAGTGCCCTGCGCGCACGGCTCCCTCGCCCTCCATGTCACCCTCCAGTGTCTTTCACTCACACACTAGCTCACAGGCACAGTCACACACAGTCACCCTCACACCTCAGGCCTCTCTCTCTCTCACACACTCACAAAGTCACCATCACACTCAGGTCTCTCACACACACAGTCTTACACTCAGGGTCTCCCACACTCCTGGGGTCACCCTCTAGCCCCAGGTCCCTCTCCCACACACAGCGTCACCCTCTCGCGCAGCCCCGGCCCACCGCTTCCGGCCCGCATCCCCCCGCCGGCCCGGCGGCGGCGGCGGCGACACGGAGCGCTGGCCTAGTACAGGACGTGGCCCCGGCCCCGGCCTCAGCCCCGGCCCAGCCTCGCCCGACCCGTTACCTCCGGTGTCCAGGCGCCGCCGGGATGCTCGGTCGCGCCGCCGCCACGGCCGCCGCCACGGCCGCCGCGGCCACTCAGGCCCCGCCCCGCCACGTCACCGCCGCCGGATCGCGACAGCGCGCTCCGCGTCGGGACAGTGCTTCGCGGGGGTCCAATGGTGCACCCGCTTCCGGGCTTCAGGGGCTGCCGAGGTCACCGCGATCCGGGGCCGAGGGCACGGCTTATGCGCCTAGTCGGCCTCGCCAGACCCGCGTGGCCGTGACCTGGGCCAGCCACCCTCGCGCCCCGGAGTCACAGGGGGCCTCCTAGGGCCTCCACAGAGGGACGTTCCCGCCGGGAGAGCTAAGCAGCCCGTTCCCATTTGGCCCCTGGCCTGGGCTCTACCCTCAGGAGGGCCCCACTAGAGCTCCAGACAACCTCCACAACAGGTCCCTGCTGACTCTGCCTAGAGACCCCAGGAAGACACACAGTCCCAGGACTTGTCCTCTCACACGCACAGCTCAGACTCACAGCCATGGAGGCCCCCTGGCTTCCCTAGCCAACCCCCCGCCTCCATCTTCGTCTGACCCTGGTGACACCCCTCCAGAAGGACCTGCGCCCTTCTGTTCTCTTCTCCTCCCTCTGTGTGCTCCTACATCTTCCCCTGGGATTCCCTTGCCTCTGGTAGCTCTCAGACATCATCTGGGGCTCTCTGACCTCGTGGGCCCCCAAACCCCCACCTTAGTATCCTGTACACACCTCAAGCACTGACTCTGTCCTGGGCCATGGAGCGTTTTCCCCCAGCCCTATGTCCACAACTGTATATCCTTTAGTTCCAGATCACACCCAAACCTCTGCTCCCCACACCCAGTGACCCAGTCGGAGACAGCAACCATCCCTGACCCCCCCACCCACCCACAGGGCCTGCGTCCCATGCTCCCAGTCTGCTTCTCCCATTTGCAACAGCCTACCAATCCCCATGCTCTCCCCCTCTATGCCACCCCCACAGGGATGCTCCTAAAATACAGACTAGAAATATTTGCATTGGTGGAGTTTGACCCTTTGCCTCCCAGGTCAGTTCCTCCAGCCTTCCCAGTTGGACAGAGGGATGACTCTGAACAATGTATCACTCAGTAGCAGCCGGTCCACTGGTCCTTGCAAGGGCTGCATGCAAGATCTGCTGGCTACCAGACCTCTGGCTTTGCTGTCTCACACCCAGTTGTAGCTACACATCAGCTGAAAGCCCACCGTGCACCAGGCACTGAGTCAGGTATCCTCCACAGCACTGCTCCTTAAAACTATCCGTGGGGGCCAGATCCAGGGGCTCAGGCTTATAATCATAGCACTCTGGGAGGCTGAGGCAGGTGGATTGCCTGAACTGAGGCGTTTAAGACCACCTGTGTAAGAATGAGACCCCATCGCTAAACAGTAGGCAGGCATTGGGCGGCACCTGTGGCTCAGCGAGTAGGGCACTGGCCCCATATACGGGTTCAAACCCGGACCTGGCCAAACTGCGACAAAAAATAGCCAGATGTTGTGGCAGGCACCTGTAGTTCCAACTACTCGGGAGGATGAGGCAAGAGAGCCTAAGCCCAGGAGTTGGAGGTTGCTGTGAGCTGTGATGCCACATCACTCTACCAAGGGCGATAAAGTGAGACTGTCTAAAAAAAAAGCAAGAAAAGAAAATAGGCAGGCGTTGTGGCAGGTGCCTATAATCTAGGCTACCTGGGAGGCTGAGGCAAGAGGATCCAAGTATTTAAAGTTGCTGTGAGCTATGACACCATGGTACTATACCCACAGTGACAAAGTGAGACTCAGACTCAAAAAAAAAAAAAAGAAAGAAAAAGTAGCCAGAGCCAGGTGTAGTTACTCATGCCTGTAATCCCAGCAGTTGGGAGGCCGAGGTGGGTGCGTTGCCTGAGCTCACAGGTTCGAGACCAGCCTGAGCCAGAGCAAGACCTCATCTCTAAAAATAGCCAGGCGTTGTGGCAAGCACCTGTAGTCCTAGCCACTTGGGAGGCTGAGGCAAGAGGATTGCTTGAGCCCAAGAGTTTGAGATTGCTGTCTGTTATGACACCTTAGCACTCTACCCAGGGCAACAGCTTAAGATTCTGTCCAAAAAAAAAACAAAACTAGCTAGGCATTGTGGCATTCCTATAGTCCTAGCTACTTGGGAGGGGAGGATATGACAAGAGGATCTCTTGAGACTAAATTTAAGGATGCTGTAAGCTATCTATGGCACTCAATCCCAGGATCCCAGAGTGACACCCTGTCTCAAAAAGAAAATGAAAATAAAAAAATAAAAAATAAAAATTGAAAAACTAGCCGGGCCTCATGGCAGTTGCCTGTAGTCTCAGCTGCTTGGGAGGCTGAGGCAAGAGGACTGCTTGAGCCCAAGAGTTGGAGGTTGCCGTGAGCTACAATGCCATGGTACTCTACCCAGGGTAAGAGAGTAAGAGTGCCACACACAAAAAAACTACCAGTGGTGGGAACTGCCCCCATTCTTCAGAGGAGGAAATGTAGCCTCAAGAAGGGCAGGCGTCTCCCCAGTCTACCTGACAAGAGCTGGGACCTGCACGTGGTTCTGCTGGTCCTGAAACCTGCTCTGACTCCATGTCTTCTCTGTGCAGCCACCACCGGCAGAAACAGTACAGGAGTAAGTAGCTATGAGGCCATCACAGGTGGTACTAGAGGTGGGTGGGTCTCAGTGCCGAGCTAGAAGTCAAGTTGGACAGGGATTGGGCGTGAGGCTCCTTTTCATTTGATCTTGTTATCTGAGCCACAGCTGGTTATCTCACCCCATCTCTGGGCCACCCCTTCCTTTCCAGTTGGGCAGAGTTGGCTGTATAGGGTTCAGAGCGCCCTCTCCTGGCTTGTGATGTAGCAAACAAAGCCTAGGACCAGGCTGGTGGGGCTCAGTGGAAAAGACAGGAACTAGGGCTCCAACGTGTACTAGCTGCATTGGCCCCTGGCTCTGGACAAATTCAGCCCTGGACCCCATCCCTGCCCATGTTTCCTTGTTTCTGTCTCTGTTTCTCTGTCTTATCTATCTTCAGTAGCTCCCCAGTCTCTCAGTCCCTGTCTCTACCCTTCTCCCTCTGTCTATCTTGTTCTCTGTCCATACCAGTCTCATCCTAGTCTCTTTTCCTCCCTTAGTCTCTCTCTGTCCCCAAAGAGGAATATATGTGAGGCAGATGAGCTGGAAAAGCAAAATCTGGTGAGTAAGCAGAAGGAAAAGGGTAGTATTCTAAAAAGAACTCCAGATTCAGATGATGCTGAGACCTATAAGCTGAGGGAGCATACGAGCTCAGAAGAGTCTAGCCAGGATGTCCTGCAAGACTATCCTTGCTCCCAAGAACAAGGGGCATGCGAGGTCTGCTGAGCATGCAGGAGCAAGGGGAGGGCATGGGTACCATTACAATGGGAATGTTTCAGGTTCTGGTTTTTAGTCCCAGATGGGAAACTGGATTCCAGGAGTGAGAGCAGCAGGAGGAAGCCCAAAGAAGGGCAAAGGAGCCATGCTTTGGTGCTGAGAGAACCCATGAAGACCTCAATAAAGGTCCAGCTTCTGGTTGGACAGGCCTCTTTAGCCCCCTCATACCATCATCACCTCCCTCCTCTCATGCTCAGAGCAGAGCATTGGCCAGGGCCCTTTACAGCATCCAAAATACTTTTATTGCCAGAATCAAGGTACAGCCCACTTAGAGCCAGTCTCCTACAGGGCCCACAACTCAGGAACAAAGGGAGAGACAGATGCCAGGTATGTACGCAACAGAGAAAATCCAGCTCCACAGAAACCTTGTGGGACAACAACTCAGTCCAGCCTAAGTGTGGCTTTGGGACCCCAACCTAGAGGCTGGACCCAACTCTTGGCCTATAGCCAGTTGCCCACTTGAAGTCCACTGCTACCAGGGAAGGGCCAGACAGTTGTCACAAGAAGACCCCATACAGCATCCCTGGATAGACAGAAAACCCAGAGGGAGGGACTCAGGGTACCTACTCAAGTTTCTGAACTGGTCCCTTCAGACTAAATACTACTCAGCTGCCTGGTGGGAGCAGGGACTGGGCAGGAGATCCAACACCTCTCAGCCCCATGCCAACCCACTTGGGTACAAGAGAGACCCTAGGGCAGAGTGGCAGTGTGATAGTGGGGTTAGCAAGTGGGCAGCTCAGGGTAACTATGAGCAGCCTTGACTGTTTCCTTGAATTCCTTTTCTTCACAGGTACCTAGAAGGCCATGGCACTGGCCTCTGCCCTCCTCCTTCAACTGCAGTCCCAGTGTGAAGGCAGCTAGCTTTAATACTGGATCAACAGCACAACTGAGAAGATCAGGGCTCCTGGGACATGACCTCCAGAACTAGAGGCCCATCTGTTACCCAATCCAGAGCTAAACTGCTCTTGGAGGTGAGGGAGGTAGGAGTGGAATCAATGTCCCAAGGGGCTGGAAACCATAAAGAACACAATTAACTGTCCCTGCCTGCAGGGGATACTTGGCTGCCCCTGGGAAGCCAGCAGTTCCAGCCACCCATAGCAAGTGGCAGGCCTACCTGTTGCCAGCATGTGGAAAAGGTCACCCAAGGGGCCAGAAGCCCATCCCTGGGACCTTTGGGGATACGACCACACCATAGTAATATCCCTCATAGGAAGGCTAAGGAGCCAGGGCCCAATGGGTGAGTATGAAAAGGCCATAGGAGTAGGAGGAACACGTGGCCCTGGATGGGGATTGGGACCAGGGGCCAGCCAATCCACCATACAGTGCCAGTCCTGAGGTCACAATTCCACCATCAGCAGCATTCCTTCTGTCAAGGGTCTCTTGAGTCCAGACTCTGATTTCTTCTGTCTTCACTGTCACAGAAGGATAAATAGCACTTCTCTGTGGCAGATACTTCACAGCCCAAAACCTAGGGCCTTGAATGGTTTGTCAGAAACTTTGCTAAACTTTCTGGGCCCCAATTTCCCCAGAGGCCAAAAGAGGCCCTGTGGCCAAGCCATCTAGTAGCCCTGCCTGGTACAAGAATCAGGGCCCGAGAAGCACGTGTTTCAGATAGGCCAGGGTAGTGGCATTGGCCAGCATCTCGATGTGCTCGCTACCTGGCAGCTCCTGCAATGACACCTCTTGCTCCTGGAGGTTGCACCAGGCCCGGCACTGCAGGGCACTCTGCAAGTTCACAGTGCCATCGCCATCGCCAAAGCAGATTTTAGGGTCACGGTCGGGGAAGCTGTCATAGTAGAAGGACTCTGGTGTGGGAACCCCTGTGCCATAGAGACAGTGTAGCTGCACACCAGGTGGCACCATGGCTTCAACCAGAGCCTCCGTGTCCTGCCGCATGAGCCAGCCATCTTCAAAGCCAACGTCCTGGAAGAACCTGCGATAGTCACGCAGTGTGTAGTTGATCGTAGATGTGTGCACAAACACCTTTTCAGGTGACCAGCTATAGTTGTAGGGCAGCAGCCAACTGGTGGAGACAGCAGACCGCTGCTGCTCCCGAATCTTCAGGGGCCCGATGACTGGGATCCGGTTATTATCTCCTATAGGGAGAGGGCTCCAGTCAGTATGTGCCTAGGAATGCAAGCTGGCTAGGCAGCATGTTTGCCACTAGGCCCCCACCAGATCCCAGCAGTGGCCCAATCATCATCTCTACACTGTTATCATCATTGTAACTCCCATCCCTGCATCAGCTGTTACTGTGTCTCCTTATTTTTGCTGTATCTGAGAAGCATACAGCCAAGGCTAGTCTTATTTCTTTTGTATTTCCCAATCATGGATTTAGGCAGGACATACCTACAGGGTGACTTATGTTTCCTCATCTGTAAACAGTACCCTTCTCTAAGTACTTATCACCAGGTCTGTGGGTACTGATCTCATCTAAAGTGAATCAGCAGATTGGTACCCCAGAGACACGTTCCCTGTTCTCTTTTATTACACTGAACTATGTACACATTTTTCTTTTCCTAAGCTCAGATCAGCATTCACCCAGCTCTGGTCTCATCCCACTCACCTGCCTGTGCACGGACCTGGGTAGCCAGGTCTGCTGGAGATAGGCCAGAGGTGAGGCTGCAGATAAGAGTCAGACTCCCTCACACACACAGGAATGCAAACAATGCAAGCATACCTGCCAGCCAGTGAGACCTCCAGAGGACGAGCTGCAACTTGGGGACAAGGCCTTTGGCCTCCAGCCCCATGGTCACCTATCACCCTACCCTATATCTGAAAGCAGGGAGGCCTCTCTGACTGATGATAGGGCCTCAGCTATGCCTCCTAGGACCTGGCTTTAGGACTCCTAAGGAAATGGAATCCCTTAAGGGTTCCCTGGACCCCCACCCCCCCACTCCTGGACTGCCAGGACCTGAGAGAACAGTTTCCCAACATCTGAGGCAAAGCTTTAAGGAGACTCATAAGGAAATAGAAAGGGGCCAGGGCCAAAAAGCCACCAAGGCCAAACTCAGGGTGTATCCATGTCTGTCCCAGGGTGTACTCCAGGCTAGAGAGAGTAGGTGGCCCTGATGAGCCCTCACTATGTCTGAGCCATCCAATTTAGGGTCACTACCAGGAGAGGCACAGGGTCTGACCCAATCACAATGCTAGCTGACCAAGCAGGTCAGACAGTGCTGGTGACTTTAAGAAAGCTCACAAGAGGCTTGACACAGTCCCAGCTCATAGCTCCCACAGTGAGGGGCCAAGGGGTTCTTAACCAGTCCTGGCAGAAGGAGGAAAGCTTCCTCCTAAAGCAGGAAGCTCTACACTATGGCTGCAGCTGGCAGGTTCTGACAACCATGAAAAGGCAAGTGGACTGGGGAAGACCCAGAAAGGGAGTAGCTTTCCCAACCGCCAGGCAGCTGACCCAGTCAGATCTGCACCTGTTTCCTCCTTCAGTTGCCCACAGATAGAGGTGCAATTCATAAAGATAAAACTGTAGGCCAGGTGCAGTGGCTCACATCTATAACCCTAGCACTCTAGAAGGCTGAGGGAGGTGGATCACCTGAGCTCACGAGTTTGAGACCAGCATGAGCAAGAGCGAGACCCCATCTCTTACTAAAAATAGAAAAACCAGCCAGGCATTGTGGCGGGTACCTGTAGTCCCAACTACTAGGGGGAGGCTGAGGCAAGAGGACTGGAGTCTGAGGCAAGAGGATTGCTTAAGGTCAAGAGTTTGAGGTTTCTGTGAGCTATGACTCCACAGCATTCTACCCAAGATGAGAGAGTGAGACTGACTAAAAAAAAAAAAAAAAAGATAAAACTGTAGTCTATCTAGCCTTTCCCCTCTGGGGCAGAGGTGGGGATGAATAAGCAAGGATGAGGGTAAAAGGGAAGGAGAAATTCTTTGGGTCAAACCAAGTGAGGCCAGCAAGGTCTGAGCGCTGTCCATGTGCATGCACAGGTGAGCAAGTATCTACGTGACCAACAGTTACGGCTACTCCAGAACATGCTGTAAGAAACTTGCACAGATTACAAGGGCTATCAACTAGAGAGGTGAAATTGGGAGTACTGGCTCGGCGCCTGTGGCTCAACGGGCTAAGGCGCCAGCCACATACACTTGAGCTGGCGGGTTCGAATCCAGCCCGGGCCCGCCAAACAACAATGACGGCTGCAACCAAAAAAATGGCCAGGCGTTGTGGCGGGTGCCTGTAGTCCCAGCTACTTGGGAGGCGGAGGCAAGAGACTCGCTTGAGCCCAGGAATTGGAGGTTGCTGTGAGCTGTGATGCCATAGCACTCTATCCAGGGTGACAGCTTGAGGCTCTGTCTCA
>CAUYRH010044035.1:0-26427 GCA_963574655.1 Perodicticus potto
AAATCCTTCCATAGGAATAGGAACAGAAATATAGGTGATATGTTTTCTTAGTTTGAGCTGCTAACATAACACCATATACTGGGTGGCTTTTAATCAACAGAAATTTATTTCTCACAGTTCTGAAAGCTAGAAATTCAAAATTAGGATGCCATCAAAGTCAGATTCTGGTTAGGATCCCTTTCTACCTTGCAGACTACTGACTTCTCACTATATCCTCACATGGTGGAAAGACAGTGAGTTAGTTCTCTTGCCTCCTTCCTCCCCCCCACCCCTGCAGTTTTTGGCCGGGTCTGGGTTTGAACCCACCACCTCCAGCATATGGGGCCAGTGCCCTACTCCTTTGAGCCACAGATGCCGCCCCCTTGCCTCTTTTTTAAGGGCACTAATCCCATTCATGAGGGCTCCGCTCTCATAACCTAATTACCTCCCACAGGCCTCATCTCTAGATATCAACATGTTAAGGATTAGTTTTCAACATATAAACTTTGAGGGGAACACAAGCATTCAGTCTCTAACACATACACTATATGCTATGATGGCAGCCTATAGAGAGTGCTGCGGGAACTCCAGGGAAATTTTCAGTAATTCTGCCTGGGATGTCACAGAGTAGGGACATTTGAGAGCTACTTCTTAGCTTCTCAGAATAGGTGCCATTTATTAAGTGCCAGTCAAGTGCCAGGAGCCTGTAAGCACCTCGGTCATTTCCCTCTTCATTGAAAGCCCAAGTTTCCTTTGAATAATATTCCTTTGCTTATGAGCTCAAGATTTCTTGACATTCATAAAAGCTCTTAATCTCTCAATCAATGGATTTGACCACATTCTGTGTTTATTCTGCACTGTGAATTTTGCTCAGTTTGGACCTGGAATCTTGGGACATTTGTTTGCCAAACACATTTATCCCTCCTTTCCTTATACGTGGCACTTCCTAGCTTTTTCAGTTCCTTCAGTTACTTCATTTTACTGCTGTCAATTCTGACATTGTTGTGGCTACGTTTGTGGCAGTGAGCAGAAGAGGATGTGTTTCTGGTTTTCAGTAGTCAGCAATGGTGATCTTTATGTTTCTGGAAACCATTTAAGTACATTACACATAAAAGTGTTTTCATATGGACCACTGACTTGCTAGTGTCCTTTAAATAAGGAGTTAAAAAATAGTCATTGATACATTTTTCCAACAGGAATAGAAAAAAAGAAGCTAATTAATTGTGATCTGATGTTCTTTGTAAGACACCTGATTATCAGGTACTACAGCATTTCTGGTTCTTTAGTAAATCCAGATGGTTTAAAAGACATTTTTCTTCCAATCCAGCTTCTTGCCGTTTGTTTTAGCACTCTTGTATTTCATTTTAATTACCATTTGCTAAGCATTGTATAAATGCCAGGGTGACAGAGGTGAATTGGACAGTTCCTTCATTTTAGAAGTACACAGTTAAGGAAGAAAGAAAAAGCATAAATAAATATTAAAGACTGAGAAATTCTGTTACATCATCAGAGCTACAAAGTAGCCCAAACAGAGTACCTAGCACATAATATGTGTTTGTGAAATATTTGATGAATGAATGAGTGAATTCTAACTTGAGGAATTAAGGAGGCTTTTGAGAAGAAGTTGGTTTTGATTATTATACCTTGAATATTAGCAAAACCTCTACAATTCTGGGTTTACGAAAGATAAATTAGCGATGTGACACTAAAAATACATGCGTCCCCTTCCCCTTGAGTTATAGATGAAAAGTAGAATTTTTTTTTTAGGAAAAGTTTAGGAAAACCCTGGTTTGCAGGGTTCCAAATAAGAACTTTTAGACAGGTTTCCCCTGGGTATGAAAGCTAACACCAATGTATTATTTTCCATAAAGCATGGAAGCTTTAAAATATGTTAACAATAATTTCTTACATTTCTTAACAAGTGATTGTTAAGCAACTTTTCTTAGGAAAAGTTCTTATTTGGAACCCTGCAAACCAGGGTTCCAAATAAGAACTTTTAGACAGGTTTCCCCTGGGTATGAAAGCTGACACCAAAGTATTATTTTCCATAAAGCATGAAAGCTTTAAAATATGTTAACAATAATTTCTTACATCATTCAGTAAGTGATTGTTAAGCATCTTCTCTGTGCTTAGATCATTCCAGTGCATAGAATAGTGCCACTTTAGCCTCAGGGTGTCTTCTTAGGAAGACCAGATGTGCACATGAGAGACAATGAAAAGACCTGGGGAAAGAGCAAGACAAGAATAGGAATTCCCAGTCTTTGTTGCCCCACAGAGATACTTAACAACAATGTAAGGACCAAAATACCTTTAAGAGAGCTCCAGAAACCAGTCAAAAAATTGCAGTATACCTCAAAACCAAGAACAGTCACATTGAAATGTGTAAAAACAGCCATTTCACTTTACCTATGATCACTTCTCTAAGCCAACACAGCTCAGTGCCAAGAGAGAATGCTCTGACTTGCCGTTTCTCTTGGGGTGGGGCAGGCAATGGCATAAGCATTCAGTTTTTCATAGGGCCGCTGATAGGACTGATTTCTACAACACCTGATTCAAAGCTCTGAGAGAACCAGCATAATTTGCATTCCTGGTAGCTATCGAGTCCAAACAACAGAGGAGTAGCTTGCTCCAGCACCAAAGGGCCTACAATACCAGACACTGAGGGTAGTATACCTTGGCATGGTCAGGAGAAGTCACCCAACTCTCAACTTCTCTTTTGTGAGGGAGGGAGGGAAAAGACTAGAGTATGTGTCCCGGGTTCCAGCTTTATAGAGTGCTGCCTGAGAGATTGTATGTCTTGTCTGACTTGAATTACTAACAGGAGGCCAGGCCAGCATACTTTTGATACTGCTGGAAACAGAGAGCAGGGAGGCTTGCTGCTGTAGAACTAGAGAACATGATGTACTGCAGACAGACACCAGAGGGAGCAAGAGATTATGATCTCATGAAAATGAAAGCAGCAAACATTTCTAATCGAGAAATTGCATACATAAGCCCAAAGAAGTTGCATCCCCCTAAAAGGTTTTCGAGGCCCCCAGAATATCTAGCCAGGGTGGTTAGTGAAGATTTTCCCCTATATGAGGCCAGTTAATAAAGACTGGAATTGATGGCTGTTTTCTCAACTGCATAGATCCCAACAAAATTTCTTAACACACAAAGAAACAGGGAAACTTGGCCCAAACAAAATAATAAGATAAATCTTCAAAAACAATGCTAAAGAAGCAAAGGTATATAAATTACCTGACAAAGAATTCAAAATAGTATTATAAAGGTGCTCTATAAGTTCAGGTAGCAATGCATGAGCAAAATGAGAATATCAACAAAGAGAAAATATTAAAAAGAACCAAACAAATGTTAGAACTGAAGAATACAGTAAGTACACTGAAAATTTTATGATAGGGGTTCAAAAACATGGGTTTGAACTGCATGGATCCATTTATATGCAGATTTTTCAACTAAACAGGTATCAAAAATATAGTGTTCACAAAATATGAAACCCACATATATAGAGGGCTCAGTTTTTGTATATGCTCTTTGGGGCCAGCTATTGGACTTGAGTACAGATAGATTTGAGTATTGCAGAGTCCTGGAACAAATCCCCTGTGAATACTGAGGGGGTGATTGTATATGCAATGTAATATTATTCACCCTTAAACAAGAGGGAAATCCTGTCATATGTTACAACGTGAATGAACCTTGATGACATTATGCTCAGTGAAAGAAGCTAAGTGAATTTATCTTATTTACAAAAAGATAAATACTATATGATTCCACTTATACGAAATACCTACTATGATCAAATGTATGGAAACAGAAAGTAGAATGGTGGTTATCGGCAACTGAGAGTGTGGGAGAAACAAGATTTATTGTTTAATAGGTATAGAGTTTTAGTTGAATGAGATGAAAATGTTCTAGAGATCCATTTCACAACAATATGCTTATAGTTAACAATACTGTAATATATACATAAAAATTTATGAGAGTACATTTATATTTTCTACCATTAAAAAATAAATCAGGAAATTACTGCTGAGTGATTTGAAAATAGATTGATAGGCTTTTAATGTTGGACAAGATAAAAATTCTACATAGTTCAATATACTGATGAGCAAATTGAGATGTGGAAGAGGGATCATCACATAGCTACTTCATGGCAGAACCATGACCTGGATCCTAGTCTCCTGAGTCTCTGCCCAGGATTCCCTTACATGCAAGCTAACTTGATGTGTTCTCACCTTATTTCTGTGACTTTAATTTTATGTGCATTTAATATTATTCACAGAGAATATACTGGAAAAAAGTCATTTAATTAAAAACTTTATAATTTCCTGGGTGGTGCCTGTGGTTCAAAGGAGTAGGGCACCAGCCCCAAATGCTGGAGTTGGCGGGTTCAAACCCAGCCCTGGCCGAAAACTGCAAAAAAAAAAAAAAATTTTATAATTTCCTGATACTTTATTGCATTTTGAAAGGCATTAAATATTTTATTAGCAGTCTTATTTTTAATACATAGTGACCTGTTATTTATGAAATATTTAAAGAATGGGCTGATAAGTTTATGTGTGTACTTTCTGTCCAAGGAGATTGTTAATTGAAAAGTGGTGTATAAACCTTAAATAATTGATATGATACTGTTACATGAAAGAGGCTGTTGGTGAGCTCTTCAGAAGGTGACAAAAAAGCTCTAGATACAAACAAAGGAAATCTCTAAGTACAGTCTGACAGCAAGGGGACTGTTTTTTCACTTAGTCACATATAGAACCATTCAGGTGCCCGTTAGATTTTCATTATTGCAGCAAGGCCTGAAACTCTCCATTCAGAACATGGACTGCATAGTTAATTACATGGGATCAAAAAATCCTTCAACACTATAGGTGACAGTACTCTTCCTGACACCAACTGCATCTTATTTCTTTCTTTCCTCACTCTATGGCACTTGCTGAGCCTCTCTAGTGTTCCTTGCCTTTCCTTCATCAAAAATATAAACTGTTTATGTCTACCATGCTATCTTATTGACAATACACAATTTCAGTACTGGAGAGGAGACCTTCATACTATCTGGTCTGTTTCACTCTACTCGTTTTACACATAAGGACTATGGACCTCAAAAGAGGAAAGAAATAGATTGTGGGTGGGGTACATGCCAAAGTTCCACAGCCTATTACCCATATATAATATGCAAATTCAGTTCTGCTAAATCCCCAGTGAAGGGGATTTCTACTTTGTTACTTTCTCTACTGCTAATTTAAATTTGGTGAGAACAGTTAAGGGATGTTGTGTGTATGGAGCTTTGCTCACAAAGCTACATTCAGTTAATAAAAGAATATGGGTCAGGTTATAATTGTAATTGCAATTGCCTTTCTACTGTAGTCATATGAAATAAATTAACACATCTTCCATAACATTGGAGCATTTATCATACTGGCTTCAATATTGATAGGTATAGTAAATGAAATTACTAAAGATATAAAACATTTCAGTAAAATAATTAAGTAACTTGGTTTTATACACAAAAATTCCCATGTGCATAAAACATTAGAGAACATACATTCTTTATAAACACACATTGAAAATTTACAAAAATTAATTAAACACCAGGCCATACTTGGAATAAGGGAAGAGCTTTTGGGTTTCTCCATTTTATAGCTTTTAGCCTGATGCAGGCTACCACGTGAGTTGGTGCCACGTGAGTTCGCAAGTACTCCAATAGAAAATCCACAGTCTTTTTTGCCTAAAGAACCAGAGGATATAATTCAGGGCAAAGATAGCTGCTAGAATGTGAGAAGTATATTCGTAATGAGAAAGCAAGAAAAGTGTATCTAATTATTTATAAAATATCTGAATGATCCTAAATGTATCAATCATGTGAGAAAGAGTCCACATATCTTAGTTCATTCAAGTCAAAAGAACTGTAGAAGAATTTTGTCGTCTGAAAAAGTTAAATGCCTAATTAAAAAAAAAAGTCAGAAATATATGTCAGAATCCAGATTCTCTACAACATATTATCCACAGTGTTCAGAATTGTGCAACATACAAAGAAAAAGAAAATATGACCTATTCTTAAGCAGATGACACAGATATTAGAATTACGAGAGTAACACACACCCCAGTGACATAAAGGACAATATTCTGATAATGAATGAAAGATATGAAATACCACAAAAGAAATATAAAGAACCAAATGGGAATTCTAGAACTGAAAAATACAATAATTGGAATTAAAAATATATGAATTAATAAATGAGAGGGAATAATAAAAAATAGAAAAATCAACATTATAATCCCTAAAGTAATAACATCACAGGAGAGAACCATTAATGGTTCCAAAAATTAGCAGACAGATATGTGACAAGAAACAGTATATTTGCATAGTGTCAAAGCAATCCCTATCATACTAGATACTTTATTTTACAAAGGGGGAAAAGAGAAACTTTACAATAAAGAAACTTGGTTAGACATTGCTTTGAGAACCAAGTTATCAAAACTAACAGGACATATCAACATAATTTACCCTCTGCCAAACATGCTTAGAAGCCCACAGCATGACTTCTGTGGTATTCTTGCCAAAACTGCATTAACCACCATTTAATTATAAGAAAACATCAGACAAATCCCAAATTGAAGGACGTTCTGTAAAATAACAGGCCAAAACTATTCAAAATACAGACTGAAAAAGAGATGCAACAACTAAATTCAATGTGAGATTCTGAATTGGATCTTGAGCCAAAAAAAAAAAGGAAGGCTAGTTTGGAAACTGGCAAAATTCTTACAAGGTCTATAGATTAGTTTCATTGTTTTCTGTTGATCTTAATTTTCTGGATTTGTTAATTGTACTATAGTTGTGTAGATTCTTAAAATTAGGGAAAGCTGAAAAAGTCTAAAATCATTTACCAATGGCTCATTGATCTTGAAGTTGTATCAATAGAAATTAACCTACTGTAAATAATAGAAAGAATTTTAGAAGGAACAGAGCCCCAGGAACTTGTGAGACAGCATCAAACAGTGTAATATCACTGGATATCCAGAAGAAGAAGAAAGACAGAATGGGGCTTAAATTTTTTTAAAAATAAATTTAACCAAGAAGGTGAAAGACCTCTACAAGGAAAACTACAAAACACTGCTGGATCAAATTGAAGAAAGCACAAACAAATGGAAAGATATCCCATGCCTATGGACCAGAACAATTAATATTGTTGAAGGTTCTAAGACAAGATGGCTGACCAGAGGTACCAGCTTCCAGAAAGAAGGAAAAGTTTTAGATGAAAAAGAAAAAACAATCATAAAACAAGAGTAATTCCAGGCCAAAAGTGCTAGAATCTCCAAGAGATTCCATGGGAAGAAGTTGCAGAGCAGAACAAGAAGGAGCAAGATATTGGCAGAGGACAACCCCAGAGAGACTTGTTGCCCAGCAAGAAGAGTAGGTGGAATGGTCTGCTTCTACCTCTCTTGTGTCACTGATAGCAGGAGGGCTCCTGAGCTGGTGGAGAGACTTTGTACCCAAATGAGTCCAGGGACTGCTTCCACTAGTGGGTTGGGAACTGTTTGTAGACAAGGCACAAGGCTCCCATTCCTCCTGGGGCACTTCCCTCTCTGGCAGACCCAAGCCAGGACAGCAGGCGCCATATCGCTTCTCTACTCACTGTGTGTCTTTGCCCCCTCCGCTCCCCCCCGGGGGCCTTCAGTTCCTTAGGTTTTGCCCTGCTCATTTCCATACAGATATTTCCCAACTCCAACCCAGACTACAGGATTCACAGGGGCCCAGCAGGTCCCAGGTGATTTGCTTGGCTCCAGAGACCAGACATCTTGGCATACACTCTTCTGACCAGACTGCTACTACTCCTCCATATAGACTCTTTTCTACCTTTCCTCTGCCCCACTAGTGACTGCTGAGAGAGACATTTGAGCCGCAACACAGACATTTAAGCCCCAATCTTACAGGGTGTTGGGGTCCAAGGAGTGGCCATTTGGAAGAGCACCTACCCATTGCCACAGAAAAACTGAACTGCTGGATAAGGGCAGAAAGAACCCAGCCTGGAGCTTTGGCATACAAGCATTTAACCCCAACCATCAACCCTCAGAGCAGTTATACTAGTCTGAAGAGCTTGTTCTGACTCTCCAAACAGCAGCTCCGCGGTGGCTGAGAAAGCAACATCTGAGCCACACCAAAGCTTTGCAAAATTTTTCAAACCTCACCACTTCAATGGTGGCAGTGATCAAGAAGCCCCCCAGGAACTACTATGTCCATCCTAAAGGTTGGAGCACTTAAGTACTCCACTGGGGGTCAGAGTCTACCAGGGACAGTCTACATCTCAGCAACTAGCTCACACACAGACATCAACCATTCACTGTGACAACAGTATTGCCCTTCAGAACATCTTCTAATTCAAGCAAACATAGCGTGGCTGATTCACACTCATAAGTAGCAGTTGCTATCACCAAGAGTAAGAGGGGGCCTTGCTCGCTACACATTCTCAGCAGGTCAAAGGTAAACCAAGAGGTTGGTTAAATCTGTCAGGGCAACTGATAAGCAACTCAGGACCAGCACTCTTCTTGTTAACATGGTAACATGGCTTCAGGGTCTCAGCAACAAGCCCAAAGGCCATCCCTAATACTCTTGGCTCTTGATCGAGAGGCCAGATGAGTGCTGACAAAAACTACAGAAATATGAAAAGTCAAAGTGAAAGATCATGCCTTAAACCTTTCCAATCCAATTTTTCTGCCACCCACATACTTCCTAGCTCTTATTTATTTTGGGTGAGAAAGAGGTAGGTGGATTATTTGTAGTTATTCTAAAGTTTAAAGGAGAAAAGCATATATATGAACTCACTTGATGATTGTATCATCTATTTTAGATTACATAAAATAATTATTTTTGTCCAACATAGGATAAGAAAGAGATAAAGAAAATAATAAGGCCTTACCAATGGATGCCAACCTAAACAAAAAGATTAAAATGGCAGAGGAAGAATTTTGAGCATGGGTTGTAAGGGAGCTCATGAAAATACAAGAGAAAATAGAAATCGAACATAAGTAAGTCACAGAAACAATGCAGGAAATAATTAAAGAAATTGAAATATTAAATAAAAGCCAAACAGAACTTCTGGAAATGAAAAATTCATTCAACAAATTACAAAGCACAGTGGAATGCCTTAAAAATAGGCTTGATCAGATAGAAGAAAGAATCTCAGAATTTGAAGATAATACCTTTGTGCTAAACAAGTCAGTCAAAGAGAAAGAACAGAGAAATAAGAGGAATGAACAAAGCCTACAAGAAATATGGGACAACGACTTACTAAATGTAGAGTATCAATGTCTTTATATAGTGATTAAGAAAATGCTATGAGGGCTATCTCTCACAGTAGGATCAAAATGTTTCTGATTGTATATGAAGCACATTCTGCCCTATGATTACACCAATGTACACAATTATGATTTAATAAAATTATTCAAAAAAAAAAAAAAAATATGGGACAACGTAGAGAGGCCAAACAAAAGAATCATAGGCATCCCTGAGGGCAAAGAAGAAAATTCACAAGGGTTGGATAATTTATGTAAGAGATTACTAAGGAAAATTCCCCTGACCTTGCTAGAAATCTAGATATCCTGATATAAGAAGCACATAGGACTCCTGGGAGATTCATTGTAAAGAGGCAGTCACCATAACATATAACCATTAGGATGACCAAAATAAAAACAAAAGAGGCACTCTGGCAAGCAGTAAGGCAAAAACAAGAGGTATCGTACAAAGAAAAACTGATCAGACTAACTGCAGGCTTCTCAACCTCTACAAGCCAGAAGGGAGAGGGTACCCAACCCCCACCTTATAAAATAGAATAATCGCCAGCCTAAAATGTTACATCCTATAAAACTAAGTTTCTTATATGAGGAAGAAATTAAGATTTTTTTCAGACAAGCAATCACTGATAGAATTTGAGAAGACCAGACCCACTCTGTGGGAATTACTCAGACCTGCAATATACAATGATCAGCATAATAGATACTACCAGTATAAAAACATCCAAAAATTAAACGTTGGAGCCCAGATACCCCAATGGTTCAAGAGGTAAAACAAAGTAACAGAGGTCTTCTCAACAGGATGAACAGAAATCCACCACACTTAACCAATATACTTTCAATAAACAAGAATGGTTTGAACACACCTCAGAGACATACAAATGGATAAAAAAAATACAATCCAACTATCTGTTGTCCTCAGGAAACACATCTAACCCACAAGGACTGAAGGTGAAGGGATGGAAAACAATATTCCATGCAAATGGAAACCACAAAAAAGCCCGTGTAGCCATTCTCGTATCAAATGACACAGACTTCAAATCAACAAAAGTAAAGAAAAATAAGACATTCACTATACAATGGTGAAGGGAACAATTCAACAATAACACATTAACAATCCTAAATATTTATGTACCTAACATAGGAGTGCCCAGATTTATAAAGCAAATTCATGATGGATAAAAGCCTTAAACCTAAAGCATGAAGGTATAAGAATTCTAGAAGAGAATGTTGGGAAACTACTTATAGTTATCTGCCTAGGGAAAGAATTTATGAAGAAGACATCAAAAGTAATCACAACAACACATATGGAACCTGATCAAATTAAAAAGTCTCTACATAGCCAAGGACACAATAATAGAGTATATAGACAACCCACAAAATGAGAAAAAATATTTGCATTCTATACATTTGATAAAGTGCTGATAACCAGAATCTACAAAGAGTTTAAACAAATCAGCAAGCAAAAAGTTAACTAACCCCATTAAAAAGTGGGCAAAAGGCATGAACAGAAGCTTTTCAAAGGAAGATAGTCTAATGACCAACAAACACATCAAAAAAATGCTTAACATCTGTAATCACCAGAGAAATGCAAATCAAAACCACAGTGAGATATTACCTAACTCCAGTGAGAATGGCTTTTATCATAGAGTCCCAGAATAATAAGCATTGACTTGGATTTGGAGAACACTTATACACTGTTGTTGAGACCACAAACTAATACATTGTCTATGGAAAATTGAATGGTGATACCTCAAAGTATTAAAAGTAGACCTACCATTTGATCCAGCAGTTCCACTACTAGGTATTTACACAAAGTAAAAAAGATCATTTCAGGTGATGCCCGTAGCTCAATCAGTAGGGCTCTAGCCACATACACCTAGGGTGGCAGGTTCGAACCTGGCCTGAGTCTGCTAAGCGACAAGGACAACTGCAACCAAAAAATAGCCACACGTTGTGGCAGCCACCTGTAGTCCCAGCTACTTGGGAGGGTGAGGCAAGAGAATTGCTTAAGCCCAAGAGTTTGAGGTTGCTGTGAGCTGTGATGCCACGGCACTCTACCCAGGGTGACAGTTTGAGACTCTGTCTCAAAAAAGAAAAAAAAAATCATTTCACCATAAAGACACCTGCACTCAAATTTATAGCAGCACAATTCACAATTGTAAAGATGTGGAAACAGCCAAAACACTGATCAGTACATGAGTGGATTAATAAAATATAGTATGTGCATACCGTGGAGTACTACTCAGCCATAAAAAATGGTGATCTTGTATCTTTTGTGACAATCTGGATGAATCTGAAGACCATTCTTCTAAGGGAAGTATTGCAAGAATGGAGAAACAAACATCACGTGTCCTCAACACTAACTTACAACTAGTCTATCAACACTTATGTGTACATATGTAAGTAAAACTCAGTGGGAATCAAGTGGGAGGGGGAAGGAGAGGTTGGGTTAATTCATACCTAAATGGTACATTGCATACATGCTAGGTGAAGGGCACATTTGTGACTTTGACCTGGAATGTACAAAAATAAATAATATACTCAAAACTTGTGTATCCTTATAGTATTCTGGAATTTTTAAGAAAACTCCTTGGGATCATTTGACACTATGTGGCATAGCAAGGCGAATACCTCTTCTACTAGGTAATAAAGGTGTGCCGCAAATGGAATCTCAGTAAAATGTACTTGATTAATATTGTTAATCAAGTGACCATGCTACTGAAAGCAATTTATAGATACAGTGTAATTCCTATCAAAATATCAGTGTCATTTTTTCACAGAATTAAAAAAAGAAATCCTGAAATTCATATAAAACCAGAAAAGAGCCTAAATAGTCAACACAGTCCTGAAGGAAAAAAAAAAAATAGCCTTAGGCATTATACTACCTAACTTCAAAGTGTATTATAAGGCTACATAGTAACCAACACATCATGATATTGGTATAAACACCAATGGAAGAGAATAGCTACAAAAACAGACCATCTCAAATAAGAATCCGTATTTTTATACTCAACTGATTTTTAACAAAGGCACAAAGAACATACATTGAAGAATGGACACCCACTTCAATAAATAGTCTGGGAAAACTGGATATCCACATGCAGAAGAATGAAACTAGACGCCATCCCTCATCATATGTAAAAATTAACTCAAGGCCGGGAGCGGTGGCTCACGCCTATAATCCTAGCACTCTGGGAGGCCGAAGCAAGTGGATTGTTTGAGCTCAAGAGTTCGAGACCAGCCTGAGCAAAAGTGAGACCCTGTCTCTACTAAAATAGAAAAACTGAGGCAAGAGGATTGCTTGAGCCTAGGATTTGGAGGTTGCTGTAAGCTATGATGCCATGGCACTCTACCCAGGGCAACAGCTTGAGCCTCTGTCTCAAAAAAAAAAAAAAAAAAACTCAAAATGGCATAAAGACCTAAACATAAGATCTGGAACTATAAAACTATAGAAGAAAATGTAAGAGAAACACTATGGGACAGGTAGGTTTTATGACTACCTCAAAAGCAAAAATAGACAAATGAGACTATTAAACTGAAAGGCTTCTGCACAGCAAAGGAACCAATCAGTGGGATGAAGAGACAACCTATAGAACAGGAGAAAATATTTGCAAGCTGTTCATCTGGCAAGATACTAATATCCAGAATATACAAGAAACTCAAAACAACAGTTTAAAAAAAAAAAAGTGGAAATAGGTCATGAATAGACATTTCTCAAAAGAAGACATGCAAATGGCCAAACAAGAATATTTAAAAAATGGTCAACATCACCAATAATTGGGAAAATGCAAATCAAAACCATAATGAAATATTACTCCAGTGAGAATGGCTGCATTTTTTAAAAAAACAAAAAATAACAGATGCTGGCAAAGAAGTGGAAAAAGGCAACTCTTACACACCATTGGTGGGAATGTAAATTAGTATAGCCACTGTGGAAAACAGTGTGGAGATGACTAATTTAAAATCTATCTGTAAGAAAATCACAAAGCCGAGGGGATTTGATAGCCAACTTCTAGCAAACATTTTAGGAAATGATCATTTAAATCTTAAACTGTTCCAAAAAGAGAAAACATGCGACTTCTTCACAGTTCATTCTTTGAGACCAGAGTAACCAAACAAGGATGGTACAAGAAAAAAGTTATTACAGGCCAATCTCTCTTTGAATCAAGATGCCAAAATTCCACAAATATTAGTAAATAAAATTTAGTGAATATTAAAAAATGAAATATTTTTATAAAGTGTGAGAATAAGCAAAACTAAAAATATTATTTAAGGATACATATATATGATAAAAATACTTTTTTCAAACAAAGGAATGATAAACACAAAACTCATGATAGTGATTACTTAAGTTGAGAGGCAAGAAATGAGACAGCAAAAGAACCAGAAATAGAATAAATGTATTGGTATTGTTCTAAATTTTTTTAATTTTAATTAAAAAATTAAAGCCACTGTTTCAGTCTTCTTCAAATTTATTGTCCAGTGGATAATGCAAACAAGCAGACAGATGGAGTGTATTTTAAGAGTTAGGATGCGTGAAAGCAGTGTGCTTTCCTGGAGGACATCTAAACTGAGACCTAAAAGATAAATAAGGTAATCATCGAGGAAAAGATGAGAGAAAAAGTCTGCCCTAGCAAAACTTACAGCCTAAGGAAAAGGAAGTGGGGTGAGAGCTGAGTGGTGAGCGCAGTGGCTAGAAGATGCTAAATTAGTGGTGAGATGACATAGCCTTACCTTCAACCTGCAGATGGCTGCTCATCCTGCAGGTTTCAGGCATGAGGGAAGAACACACTTCCTATACTGCTGCACTCCGGAAAGTAAGGGAGTGTTCTAAATACATACAAATGGCAATTGATCTGGCAGGCCAAGCGGGAAGACCTCTATCTCAAATCTTTCCCCGAGTATCATTCTGCTATTTTTTGCCACCAAAAGAGAAATATTTGTCTAAGAAATACTTACACCATATCCATCCCTCCCACAAAATCATGGAAGTTTGATCAGGAACAGAATATTTTACTAGTTTCAAAGTACAGTATATTCCTATAAAATTGTTATTAAGTCCAGGTGCAGTGTCTCATGCCACTGTGGGAGGCCTACATGTGTGGATAGCCTGAGCTCCGGAGTTCAAAACCAGCCTGAACAAGAGCAAGACCCCATCTCTACTAGAAATACACAAACTAGCCAGGTGTTGTGAAAGGGACCTGTAGCCCCAGTTACTTGGGAGGCTGAGGCAAGAGAATCCCTCGAGTCCAGGAGTTTGAGGTTGCTGTATATAGCACTTTACCCAGGGCAACAGAGTGAGAGTCTGTCTCAAAAAAAAAAAAAAGAAAAGAAAAATGTTATTAATTATAAAGGGAAAGAATACCTTTCTAGTGAAAAAACATGGCACACATCATCTTACCAAGTGATCAAAGTAAATCTTATCATTAATGCACAAATCAGAATTGTCTGCCAACCTGATAGGCCACAATGAAAAGAGCATAGCATCACTAATTTTTCTGCCAAAGATAAATAATATGAATCTAATCATGAGGAAATATCCAACATACCCAAATTGTGGGACATCCTATTTTTCAAACTAACCTATAATCTTCAAAAGTCAAAAAATCATGAAAGTTCAAGGATTCAGTGAGGAATTTTCTAGACTAATAGTAATAAGAAATATGCCAACCAGATACAGCTTTCTGAACTCAATCCTTTTGCTATACAAGACTTTAATAGGACAACTGATGAATTTCGAATGAGTTCTGAGGATTAGATAGTGAAAAATAATTTGCATTCATTTCCTGATTTTGATGACGATGTTGTAATGTGGGAGAATGTCTATTTCCTAGAAATATACAGAAGTATTCAGTGATGATGGGGCATAGTGTGAGTAATATATTCTCACAGGGTTTAGGAAAAAATTTCTTCGAAGTTTTCTACTTGAAATTGCTCCTCCGTGCATGTGCCCACTTGCCCTCTGCTCCATCCTGCAGCCACCCACTGCCACTTTGCCGCCCACCGTGGCTCTGCTGCACTCTGTCTGCATTCTCTCTGGGATAGCCAACACCTTCCACCCAGGCCTAGCTGCCGCAGCCTCTGCCAAAGCCAGCTCCTAGTGAGCCCATGCAGAGATGGAACCCCCAGATCCCATCCTGGGAGTCACTGAAGCCTTTAAGAGAGACACCAATAGCAAAAAGATGAATCTGGGAGTTGATGCCTACTGGGATGGTAACGGAAAGCCTTACGTGCTCCCTAGTGTCCGTAAGGCAGACGCCTAGATTGCTACAAAAATGTGCATAAGGAATGCCTGCCTATTGGGGGACTGGCTGAATTTTGCAAGGCATCTGCAGAACTAGCCCTGGGTGAAAATAGTGAAGTATTAAAAAGTGGCCATTTTGTCACAGTGCAGACCATTTCTGGAACTGGGGCCTTACAGATTGGAGCCAGTTTTCTGCAAAGATTTTTTAAGTTCAGCCGAGATGTTTTTCTGCCTAAACCAACATGGGGAAATCACACACTTATCTTCAGAGATGCTGGTATGCAGCTCCAAGGTTATCAATACTATGACCCCAAGACTTGTGGCTTTGACTTTAGAGCAAAGTGTTCTTCTCCTGCATGCCTGTGCCCATAATCCCACAGAAGTGGACCCACGTCCAGAGCAGTAGAAGGAGATAGCAACAGTGGCGAAGAAAAAGAATCTCTTTGTATTCTTTGACATGGCTTACCGAGGCTTTGCCAGTGGTGATAGAAACAAGGATGCCTGGACTGTGCGCCGCTTCATTGAACAGAGCATTAATGTTTGTCTCTGCCAATCTTACGCCAAAAACATGGGCTTATATGGTGAGCATGTGGGAGCTTTTACTGTAATCTGCAAAGACACAGAAGAAGCCAAAAGGGTGGAGTCACAGGTGAGGATCTTGATCCGTCCCATGTACTCCAATCCTCCTCTCAATGGGGCCCGCATTGCTTTTACCATTCTGACCACCCCAGATTTGTGAAAACAATGGTTGCAAGAAGTAAAAGGCATGGCCGACCACATCATTGGCATGCAAACTCAGCTGGTCTCTAACCTCAAGAAGAAGGGTTCCTCCCTCAACTGGCAACACATCACTGACCAGATTAGCATGTTTTGTTTCATTGGGCTAAAGCCTGAACAGGTAGAGTGGCTTTCCAAGGAATTTTCCATCTACATGACAAAGGGCAGCTGCATCTCTGTGGCCGGGTCACCTCCAGCAACATGGGCTATGCCATTCACTGGGTCACTAAGTACTTTCCCTGGTGTGAAGGAACAGAGACAACCTTTCCATATTCAGCTCTGCTGTTGTGAGCTTCACATGGAGCATGAGGGAGGGTGGATGGTGGTGTGTGTATCATTTCTTTGAACCACAGCACATAACACTCAGCAATTGAATGTGTTTCTCAGAAAAGAACATGTAGCAACATAGGGCAGAGGCATTCGTGGCTGGCATCTGGAACTTTATGGCTCTAAACCAAAGTCTCCCTCATCCTTTTATCTCCAACTTTTCTGAAAGGGTTTATGTGTGCAAGAAAGTCATAGCACCAAAAAAACCTGTCAGTCATGCCATTGCAATATTTGAGAAGCTTTAATTGAAGCATCTGGTTTCAAGGGTTCCTTGTGAGCAATAGCACATATTAGAAACTTTGAGAGAAGACCCAGTTTTGTCATTAACGGTCAACCTTATGTTTGTCTTCTCATGATGGAGCAACCTTATCAACAGAACATATTGCAGAAACTGTGTTTTACCAATGAGTCTGCTGCCACTGCAGCGAGGAAAATGAAAGATAGTTTTTCTTATCTTATTAAAGAAAAAGACAAGCCTCGCTTTTCTCCCTTGTCATTGTAGTTCTTTTCCTTAGGCACAAAGATTTTTTAACACAGTGGTTACTGCGCCAGCCATATGTACTGAGGCTAGTGGGTTCATACCCGGTCAGAACCTGCCAAACAAAACTGGTAACTACAAAAAAAAAAATAGCCAGGCATTGTTGTGGCGGGTGCCTGTAGTCCCAGCTACTTGGGAGGCTGAGGCAAGGGAATCGCTTAAGCCCAAGAGTTTGAGATTGCTGTGAGCTGTGATGCCATGGCACTCTACCCAGGGTGCCATAGTCAGACTCTGTCTCAATTAAAAAAAAAAAAATGAATGAAGAACATAATTTTCTGCTTACCATACCCTCACCTTTCTGCGTGAAGAATAGTGGAGAATCTGTAACTGCACTTTATCTCAGCATCCTCTTCTGTGATTGTGTGATTTTCTCCTGTTGGGATATTGCCTCTGCCCAGACGGACCTCCTCCTCTGGTTGAGTGTGCTTGTGCAGCCACTTATCTCACATGATGAGTCAGGGTAGTACCAGAAAGGAGGATACTGTAGCCTTTGTGTGCTGCCAGCTGGGCTCACACTTTACCCTTAGGAAAGATAACCACCACCTGCTCTAATCATGTAGACTTACTGCAGCCTGGTTTCTCTGTTACAATAAAATTACTTTTGACTCAAAAAAAAAAAAAAAAAGTGGGGGGGGGGCGCCTGTGGCTCAAAGGAGTAGGGCACTGGCCCCATATGCCAGAGGTGGCAGGTTCAAACCCAGCCCTGGCCAAAAAACTGCAAAAAAAAAAAAAAAAGTATACTTGAAATTATTCTAAAATTTGAGGTTACACCCACATTCAGACACACAGAGAATTTTAAAATAGTACAGAATTAAAAGTTCTAGAAACCTGGAATGGGTTGGTAAGAGTTTTGTGATTTCAATTTACCTCAGTAACCAAACACTGGAAATAATTTAAATTCCAGGGCTTATTTCTTAGGGCTTAAATATGACCTTGAACTTGAAAAGGTTTTCTTATTGGAGAAATGATTGTTGTTATGAAAGGAAAGTGAAATTTACGTAGTAGACCATCAATCAATAACTATATGGTTGAAATACATTTAAAATCTTTACAGAGGAATTTTTGAAACTGTCATACTATGAAAATTCCTCAGAAGGGATGACAACAATTTAGTGTTCATTTTGTTCCAGAACACAACGCTGTTGCCATTTCATACAGAAATTTGGGAAAATGGGCAATTCCAGTACCCAGGTGGGAAATCTATAGGGTCCCAGGTATTCTGTGGCAGAATGTTTAGAGTTCAGCTGCAAGGAAAAGATTACGGCACCTGAAAGGCACAGAGGCCGTAGGCAACAATGCTGTGGAATCGTCCTGTTCCTCTGTGTCTGGCAAGTCTAGAGACATGAGGTTTGGCAACTGCTGTTTGGAAGGAGAAAGGACTAGGAACAGAAACCTAAATCTAGCAAAGTTAAAAGTCATACATATGCAAGTGTATACACATACTCAGAAGAGAGGTGAGAGAAAATGGAAGAGAGATTCTAGACAGAAGAGAAGAGCAGGACCCAGGAGAAGAATGAGACAGAGAGGAGAGGGAGGTGAAGGAAGGAGATAAAAATGGAGAGGAAAAGAAAAACAAGTAAGTTGGGGGGGTTGGGGGCAGACAGGTAGAAATTGGAATGATAAATAGGAATGTTTAGGCCTTTCCCAATACTCTATAATAGTCCAATTTGGCCTGCCTTCCTGAAGCTTACATCCCAAGGTTGTCGTGTTCATATTTAGACAGAGTAAGGCATCAAGCACTAGGCCTTCTGGCTTTTCCAGTAAATGAATAGTAACACCAGACATTAAAACGGTCATGCACACAGCTAAGTTCCTGTTTCTATGCCCTTTCCCACTCCTCTGGGGGTTTTATGAGATGTGGGAAATGGACTAAAAGAATTCTTTATGGTTGGCCTCTGCTCTTGCTCAGTTCATTCTTACCTGTTAAAGCGTCATGTTTAGAGAAGGAAAAGCAGCAATATTAGGTCTCATTAACACCTCTGACTATGGCAAAAGTCTTAACATAGACCACACTTTGGTATGTAGTTGTGTTCCTTGAATAATAACTTACTTTATCTTGAACCTTGATGATATATTTAACAAATTACGATGTTTTTAAAAAAATGTTTTAAGTTTGGCAGTTTCTTACAAACTTACAGTTATCCTGTATCCCAGCAATCCTACTCCCAGCCTTTTATCCAAGAAAATGAAAATATTTCCCCAGGAAAAAAAAAGACTTATACAGGAATGATCTTAGCAGCCAAGTTCATAAATAACTAAAATCTCTAAACAACACACATGTTTGTGAACAGGTGACTGGAGAGTTATAATCATATAATGGAATAATACTTAGCAATAAAAGAATTGAATTATTAATATACTCAATGACATGGATGAATTATTCAAACATCATGGAAAAATTAGGAGTAAAAAAAGCCAGATTCAAAGTCTACCTATTGTATGATTCGAGTTACTCGAGGTTATAGAAAATGCAGACTCGGCTATAATGACACAAAGCAGATCAGTGATTGTGGCCCAGTGGGTAAAAACGAACATAGACTTCAAAGGGTAAGCAAACTTTGGGGATGATGAAAATGTTCAGTATCTGGGCAGCGCCTGTGGCTCATTGAGTTGGGTGCCCGCCCCATAATACCGAGGGTGGCGGGTTCAAACCCAGCCCCAGCCGAACTGCAACAAAAAAAATAGCTGGGCCTTGTGGTGGGTGCCTGTAGTCCCAGCTACTTGGGAGGCTGAGAAGAGAATCGCCTAAGCCCAAGAGCTGGAGGTTGTTGTGAGCTGTAATGCGACAGCACTCTACCGAGGGTGACAAAGTGAGACTGTGTCTCTAAAAAAAAAAAAAAAAAGTGTTCTGTTTCTTCTCACATTGGTACGTACATTTATCAAAATTAATCCATGTGTGCACTTCAATTGGTTGCTTTTTTTTTTTTTTTTTTTTTTTTTTTGCAGTTTTTGGCCGGGGCCGGGTTTGAACCTGCCACCTCTGGTACATGGGGCCAGCGCCCCACTCCTTTGAGCCACAGGTGCCACCTGACAGAGTCTCACTTCGTCGCCCTTGGTAGAGTTCCATGGCGTCATAGCTCAGCAACCTCAAACTTGTGGGCTCAAGTAATCCTCTTGTCTCAGCCTCCTGAGCTGAGGACTACAGGCACCCACCACAATGCCCAGCTAGTTTTTAGAGACAGGGTCTCACTGTTGCTCAGGCTGGTTGCAAACTCCTGAGCTCAAGCAGTCCACTCACTTGGGCCTCCCAGAGTACTAGGATTACAGGTATGAGCTACCATACCAAATGGGTACATTTTATAATAAAATTTATTTTTTAAATTTGCTCTTATGTATGCAGCAAGATGTTATCATTTGGTGAACTTAGGTAAAAGTATGCTTCACAGTATACTTCATTGCTGTAAGTTTAGAGAGGAAAAAATACTCTTTCCAAAAGGAAGCAAAGTGAAGACAATGATTGAATTATTGAGGGAAGCTACAGCTATACCATCTTCATAAGCTTTTGTACCTATTCTATTAAGCAATGCTGAAACCTTCCTAACTCTGTATCTTGATGGAAATAACATCAAGAGATAAACTACTGACTTTCTTTTTTTACATTTTAAGTGAACATAATTTATTCAGTTTTGAGCGCCTTCTTTAGGCCAAAACATAGTATACTAAGCATCAAAAGGAATTCAGAACACAGTGTGTAGCTTGCTCTCAAGAAGCTTATAGTCTAGCACATGGGTTAGCAAATTAGCAGTCTAGCACAGGCCAAACTACTATCTGTTTGTAAATAAAGTCTTATTGGGATGCAGCATTTGTTTATGTCTGCTTTCTCCCTGCAGTCAGTAGAGTTGAGTAGTTGTGATGGAGAATATATGGCCTGCAAAGCATAAAATATTTACTATCTGACCCTTTACAGAAAAAAGTTTGCCAGCTTCTAGTCTAGTAGAATAAATAAGACATAGATGTTAAAGCAGAGGATGTTGGAGGTTGGAGAATAGAAGAGGAAGGTTGGAGAAAGCTTCATTGAAAAAGTGGTGTTAGAAGCCAAAACCTAAGTCAAAATTAGACAGAGGGAGATTTCAGGGAAAGGAGTGTTAAGTGCAAAAGCAAGAAGCATGGAAGGAAAACTTTGCACATGCTCTTGAAAATCACCAAATAAAGGGAAAAGAAGGGCTAATTCAGCACTCTTGGACCCACTTGTCAGAGAATCATAGAACATCAACTGATATGAAGAACTTTAAGGATTCTCTTGCACAGTCCTATCAGGTTACAGTTGAGGGAGCAGAATCAGAGGTTAAATCATTCATACAGATCCACACAGAGATAGTGGAGGAGCCTCACTAAGTCCTGTGCTTCCACACCTTGTGTAGAGCACACTGAGGCCCTTCAACCAGCATTTACTGAATAGAAGGAACTGCCTCCCTGGAGTGGCTTTTTAGGTCAAAGGCTCTCTCACCTGAATTGGGGAATACAGGTCAAAATCTGTAGGATACTTTTTCTCAGATCACACAGCTCTCCTCCTTTGAGATTTGCAAGAATGGGACTTGTAAGGGGATATGTTCCCCAAATGAATATTGTGAACAAGCAAGGCCAAAACTTCTAAAATCATACATTTCACCTACAGTTTAATATGTACTTGATAGATCTTTTAAGAAAAATAAAGAAATGACACAACTTTGAAAACTACTTATTGCTACCTATAAATAACTTGGTAAGTCTGGCTTCTGTGTTAGATCAGATCACACATCCCAAGACTGGCACTTTCATGTATTTCTTTCTAGTAGTTTCACTTCTGCATGTCTTTGTCCAAACTTTGTCAATAGAAAGCTATTGCTTGTGAAGCACCAGCATCAAGCCTTGTTATGTTACTGTCCCTACGTGCTATCCAGTAGAAGAAAATGACAGCTCTCACTGGCTTCTGATCATACTTGCCAGACCTTTGTCACAACCAAGCATCTTAAACAGTTGTCTGCATCCGTTCTTTTTACTGCCACCCTACACCTGCACTGTCCGTCCACTCCCACTCTAGTTTGGCTTTTCCTCCACAATTCCACTCAAAGTAGTTTCACCAAGTGCACCAGGGATTTCCAAGTTGTAAGTCTCCCCTCCTTTGGTTTGTGGAAAATCTGTTTCTAGACTTTTCCTCCCAATGGGCCATTTTGAAATGTTAATGTTTCCCAGGATTCCCTCTTAAGTTTTCCTCTTTCCACCAACCTCCACCAAACTGTAAAGTCTTCGTAGACAGTCTTGTATTTGGATTCAACTGTTGGCCATACACTGAGGATTCCAAGTCAATGTCTTAGTACCCACAATGTGAAACTTACCAGACCCCAAACTGGGCATATCTTACCCTCAAATTCAGCTTATCTTCCTGTATTTTCCCTCCTAGTAAAGAACACTACCTATAAGCCACAAACCTAGGAATTATTGTGAAACCATCCCTCCCCTCAATCCTCTTTCTTTCCATCCTCCAAATATGAAATACACAATTATTTAGATTATTCTCCATTCCCCATTATCTTTCAGTTATAACAATACAATAGCCTTCTTCCCTCCCTTCAGTTATAATTCCTTTCACAATAGCCAGTACACTGTGGTGAGTCATCTTTCAAAAGTGAAAACTACCCTCGGTCACTCCTGGCTTAAAGACCTCCATTGCCTTAGCTCTCCTGATCAGAATTGAGAGCCAGACCCCTAACTGAAGCATACCAGGCCCTGTGTGACCTAATAATCTCACTTCCCACTGCTCTGGCTTTTTGCACCTTCCTCAATGTCTACATTCTCTCTTGCCTTCTTTCCTGCCGTGTCCTCGTTACTGCCCCACACCACCACACCTCAGAAAGCTAAGTTGTTATCTTCTTACCTGTGAACTCTGGAGGGCGAGAGTCTGTCTTCTTCCCTCTTTTAAGTTTATTGCAGAGTCTAGGACATTGCATCCAAAAAGTGTTTGATGAAATCAACTCAATATGGGTTAAAGACTTATATGTAAGACCCATAACTATAAGAATACTAAAAGAAAAAAACCTATGAAAAATTCTTCTGGACATTTATGTAGGCAAAAAATTCATGACTAAGAGCTCAAAAGCAAAAGCAACAAAAACTAAGATAGACAAATGTGACTTAATTAAACCAAAAAGCTTCTGCACAACAAAAGAAATAATCAGCAAAGTAAACAGGCAGCCTGCAGGATGGGAGGAAATATTTGCAAACTATGCAACCAACAGAGCACTAATGTTTAAAACTTACAAGGAACTCAAACAACAGCAAGAACAACAAAAATAACCCCATTTTTTAAAAAAGTGGGCAAAGGACATGAATAGACACTTCTCAAAAGAAGACATAGGCTTATGAAAAAAATGTTCAACATCACTAATCATCAAAAAATGGACATTAAAGCCACAGTGAGATATCATCTTATACCAGCCAGAATGGCTATTACTAAAAAGACAAAAAATAATAGATGTTGAGATGTGAAAAAAAAGGAACCTTAAATCCTATTGGTGGGAATATAAATTAGTACAGTCTCTATGAAAAATAGTATAAGGATTTCTCAAAGAACTGAAAATAGAACTATTTGATTCAGCAATTCCATTATAGGATATCAACCCAAAGGAAAAAAAATTCACTGTTGCAAAGATGCCTGCACTCACATGTTGATTGCAGTACTATTCAAAATGGCAAACATAGAATCAGCCTAAGTGTCTATCAATGGGTAATTGGATAAAGAAAATGTGATACACACACACAATTGAATTCAGCCATAAAAAAGAATGAAATTCAGGCTCGGTGCCTGTGGCTCAACAGGCTAAGACACCAGCCACGTAACCCTGAGCTAGCGGGTTCAAATCCAGCCCGGGCCCGCCAAACAACAATGATGGCTGCAACCAAAACAAAAAATGGCCAGGCATTGTGCGGGTGCCTGTAGTCCCAGCTACTTGGGAGGCAGGGGCAGGAGACTCGCTCGAGCCCAGGAATTCCGGGAATTGGAGGTTGTTGTGAGCTGTGATGCTACGGCACTCTATCCAGTGTGACAGCTTGAGGCTCTGTCTCAAAAAAAAAAAAAAGAATGAAATTCTGTCTTTTGCAGCAACATGGATAGAACTAGAGGCAATTATCTCAGAAATAAAAAGTTAAATAGGAGGGGAGGGGCAAGCTGGCCAACTGGACGCAGCTTATGACAGAGGCTCCTGTCCAAAAGGAAAGATAACCTCCAGAAACTGCCCAATTGAGCAGAACACTGGGAGCCCAACCAAGAGAGAGAACTGATAACTGCAGGTAACCTCTGCTGAGGCAAGCTGCGACTCCAAGAAACGAAACTTCAGGCAGAAAAACTGAACTAAAGTTTTCCACAATTCTGAACTTCCAATACACCCTTCTCCCCCTTACCTGATGCACCAGAAGCCTAACCCCTGCTGAAACTGAGGAAGGAGGGTTTGAGCAGCGCCCACCCTCCCTGTCTGCTGGACCAAGCAGCCCGCCAGGTAATAGACTCGGGGCTCCACCATGTCCCCACCAGCCCACAGGCCAGGGACTCCATCCGGAACCACGGAGCTCCCCTCTGTGCCCCGCCAACCCTGCCACCTACAGCAGCCAGGGATTCTGCTGGGAACCCCGCACAGCTCTGGTCCGTGCCCCACCAGGCCTCAGCGGTGGCCAGGCAGTCATCGGGACTCCCGCGCGGCTCTGATTCATGCCCCACCAGGCCTCAGCCCACCACCTACAGCGGCCAGGGACACTGTCAGGCCTCTGTCCGCTGTCTGCCTCAGCCAGGGACCCCGCCTGGACCCCCGTGCAGCTCTAATCTGCACCCTGCAAGGACTCGGCCCCCCCCACCCTGCTCACAGCAGCCAGGGAATCCTCTGGGCCTCAGCTCGCAGTCTGCCATGGCCAAGGACTCTGCCGGGACCCCTGCGCGACTCTGATCTGCACTCCACCGGGCCTCAGCCCTCGGCTCACAGCAGCCAGGAACTCAGCCAGGCCTCAACCCGCCACCTGCAGTGGCCAGGGACTCCGCCAGAAACCTGCCAGGCCTCCGCTGGCCTGCCTGGGCCAGGAACTCCAGGATCTGCACAACGCACGTCCTCCCCGACCCTCTCTGCCACCACACCCCCCCCGCCCATCTGGCCAGGGACTCAGGAGGCTGCATGACCCATACCCTCCCTCTGGAGCCTTCCTTCCAGCCAGAGACTGCTGGAGGGGCGGGCTCCCTTTGCAAAGGCCACCAGGTGGGTACTCCCAGAACCACATGCACCATCCCATGCCCTGCTGCTTGATCCGGAAGTGCCACACTCCAGAGCTGCTCCCACAGCCAGAACTCCCTGGCTGGAGCAGTCCCAGAGAAGCTACACAGGGTCTCTCCCTACAAAGATCCAGCAACAACAGAGTGATCCTGCCAGGGTCGGATCTGGGAGAGACACCTCCCCAACTCTGAGGTCGGTCATAGGCAACAGTGAAAAATAATCATGAGGCAGAATCAACAGAAATACTCTGGCAATTTGAATAATCAGAGTAGATCAACTCCCCCAAGGAACGACAAGGTAGATACAACACAAGATCCCTTGCATAAGCAAATGGCTGAGATGTCAGAAATCGAATTCAGAGTCTGGATAGCAAATAAGATCAATGGAATGGAAGAAAATATGGAATTAGAATTTCAAGCAGTAACCAAAAGATGACCCAAAAGATGTCTCAAGAATTGAACGAATTCAAAGACAAAATGACCAAAGATTTTGACACATTGAGACAAGAAGTTGCAGCCCTCAAAGATCTGAGAAATACAGTAGAATCACTCAGTAATAGAATGGAGCAAGCAGAAGAAAGGATTTCTGACATGGAAGACAAAGCTTTCGAACGCTCCCAAACTTCCAAAGAGTAAGAGAAATGGAAGGCAAAAACGGATCATTCTCTCAGACAGCTCTGGGATAACCCAAAGAAAACCAATATTCGCCTTACAGGGATACCTGAAAACGATGAAGTGGCATCACAAGGCACAGAGTCTCTTCTTTATGAGATTATGAAAGAGAACTTTCCAGACATGCCAAGAGATTCTGAAATTCAGATAACAGACAGTTTCAGAACCCCAGCACGACTCAACCCAAATAAGACATCCCCCAGGCACATCATAATTAACGTCACTAAAGTTAATATTAAGGAGAAAATTCTGAAAGCAGCCAGACGTAAGAAATCCATTACCTACAAGGGGAAGAATATTAGAATAACTGCAGATCTCTCTGATCAAACCTTTCAAGCTAGAAGGGAATGGTCATCGACTTTTAAT